>JAJMYO010000229.1:0-51728 GCA_023087385.1 Diplodia sapinea | reverse complement strand
GCAGTTCGTGGCTGCCGGAAACGCAATATTGACAAGGTCGAACAATTCCACACTTCGCTGGCAAAGGCATGGAAAGAGCTTTGTCTGACTACCTGTGTACCATGAACTTCACCAATGCATGCATAAGCTAGGAAACCTCAGTGATGCAACGCCTGGGTATAAACAACCAGCAAGTTTCCCTCCCGCCGCCTCTGCAATCACATGCCCCAGTTGCTCCCTCCAGCACCTCCTTGTGCATTTCCTTGCGCACCACCAGCACCTGTTCCTGCAATGAAATCGCCGTCCAAGTTCATAAAGTCTCCAACAACATCGCCAACAGCGGCAATCCCGCCAAAGCCTGCAGCATCCGCCATCAGCGCAGGGTCGGTAGCTTGCTGCGGTTGGGGTGGGGCAGTGATCGCCTGAAGCTCCTCCGGGGACGGCGGCTCCAATCCATCTGAGATCTGGACGGTAGCCGGGATGGCGCGGCCAAGGGCGTCTCTGCGTTGGTTGTGGCGGATGCCGAGGGAGTTGGCCTCGTTGCTGTCGTTACGCGCGTTGATCCAGTGCGATGCGTCCTGCAGGTTTCCCGAGCGGAGGCTGTTTTCGTAATCTTTGTCGCCGAGGATGATGGGCAGGAGGACGCTGCTCTCGTACCAGCGGCCCTTGACTTGCTCAATGGGGATTGGGTGCATAGAGCGTAGGAGTTTCCACGTGCCCTTCCGGCCGATCTTGGCGGAGACTTGGTTGCGGTAGCGTAGGTCCATCAGCATGCGAGGGGGAAGGTGGTCTGCCGATGGCAAAGGCTGGTTTGCAGGCAGGTTCCCGACGAAGCTGTAAAGGTCACCGAAAATGGTGATGCTAGAGCGACCCTGCTGGATACGCTCCATGATGTCAACGACAACCAGGATAGGCACACTCATGTTGGGTACATCCATCTGTATCCGCACAGGCTCGCCGACCCAGATCTTCTCTGCACCAAGGAATATGCCTGCCCAATGACGCTCCTCGGTGCCGGGGCTGGGACGTGAGCTCAGCAGCTTGAAAGTAGTGTATGTGTTGTCGACTGCTTTGGCAGCGAGTATGCTTGCGTCCACTTCCGGGTTTCCGGGGCCATACTGTCCACTGACAGCAGCTTGCCAATCCACATTTTCGTACGTGACATCCCGACGGGTGTGCAAAGGAGCGAACGTAAGCGGAGGTGCGCTCCATGCAAGCCACGGGCGAAGCAGGTTCTCGGCATTGAGATGTATAGGTGTCTGGAAGTCATGCGGATGTGATAGCGGCTGGACAATGTAGTGGCGCTGTACTTGGTTGTTTGCAGTTTTTGTGAGGTATCTCCGAATCAGCACACCCAAGCCCCACGCTTCTCCACGATTCATCCACACCACTTCGCCAGGCCGGAAGAGAAGGGATTGGTATGACATGTCAAGTTGATGATCAGGCAAACCCAGCCGCTGAATCGCAGACGGACCAGACAGAGGAGGTGTTTGAGGAATGTTTTGCGGAGTCGTCGTGCGCGGGGCAGGAGGCTGGTGTACTTGAGGCGCTTGCTGGGCTGGGGCTGGGATCGGCTGTGCCTGAGCGCCGGCTGAGGCCGGCCGGTTGAGAACAGCTGGCTGGTTCTGCGGCGTCGATGATTGGCTGCTAGGGGGCTGATGGATGGCAACGTAAGGATCTCTACCAACGCCAGGAGTCGTAGGCTGCGTCGGCTGTGCAGGGGGCTGTGAAGTCTCCTTCTTAACCGGGGGTTTCTCATCCTGCACTTCCTCCGGACAGCACACTTTGCAGCTACAGTTGTTCGCGTCTCCATCTTTATCTGTAGCGAGCCACAGCAGGTGTGGAAAGAAGTCGGCAGGACTTCTGAATCGCTTCTTACGGCCCATGGGGTGCCCGTACAAGTATGCATCCTGACGGTCGTGGCCGCCGCCTGCGTGATTCTTGGAGGCTTTCCGGGATTGGGGGTCGCCATCGTGAGCGCGCGATTTGATGTGTTCGAAGAGTCGGTAGTGCTCAGGAAGAGCAGCGAGCATGCATGCCTTATCTACGTAAGTTAGCGAAGTCTGGTAGGAGCGCAATTGTAAGCTTACGTTGGTGCTCAGAGCCCGGACCGGCAAGTTCGCGCATCAACATGCCGCCCAGTTTGCGGCGCCAGTCCAGGTGTTTGGGCTCATCCTCAGCGATAGGGCGGTAGTAGTCGCTTACGCCGTTGGAATCGGGCTTGTCGTTGAGCTGCTCAGGTGTGGGCTCGTTCTTCTCCTTCTTCTTGCCGTGCACCGTCTCCAGCTTTCCATCAGAGCGGCGCACGTAAAGCGGGTAGTATCGTGTCATTGCGGCGGTGCGCCAGGTCGCGCGAGCATGGCCGTGCTGGAGTGGCGGCGTGCAAGGTGTTGATTGCGACAAGCGATCGGAGAATTAGCTGCGCGGAATGCTTGGCTGGGTCGGGCGCTGGCGCCAGAGCAGCGCTATCGGCGGGAAGCAGCAGCGCGGGCGGGTGCGCGTGCAGATTGAGGCGCTGCAAGTGAAAGCAGCCAGCGGCAGGTGAGAAGGAGGTCTGGAGAGCGAACACAGGTGAGGGCGGGGAGGTGGTTTTGCGGCGGCAAGTTCTGGGGCTGAGAATCCCTGCGCCGATCAACGAGCCCGGCACGAGATCACGCGTCAGCGCGGCGCGTCTTCCCCGAGATCTTCCACGCAGCCTGCTCCCACTCGCCAACCACCACAATCCGCGTTTCCTTGCCGCGCATGGGCACAATTTCACCCGGCCGATCTTGTCAGCTGCCCTAGCGAGCCTCGTTTGCAGGCGCGCTGCTGCACGCACCCGCTACCGTCCCAATGGACCACCCGGCACTGCCCGTGCAGGGCTCCAAGCTTGTCACGCCGCCCGCAAAGCGCCGCGGCACCTACGAGAGCCTCCTCAATGCGTTTGGGGCTCAGAACACCCCGGACTCTGTGACCAAGGCTCGCAAGTCCGCCACCTCAACAAACTCAATTGCGCCTCCGCCTCGCACCCTCTCCACCTCGCCCGACCCATTGGCCATGCCTCAACCTCCGGAAAACCCGAAAGCTGAGGAGCTTGATAGTTCGGCCCCAGATACGCCTGCGGATAGGCCCGATGATCCGTCAACCCAAAGCGACAATTTGACGCCTAAACGCTCCCTGCGCCCACGCCGCAACCTTCCAGTTTCAATCTACATTGATTCGCCTCGCCTTGTCGAGAGGTCCTCGAAGAAGGAAAACAAAAAGTTGGTCATTTCGGACATGCTTGCTTCACCCAAGAGGTCACCCAGGCAGAAGGTCAACGCCAGTGCGCGGGCCCAAATCCGTTCTGACATCGCATTGAGCACCAAGGTGAAGCGGGACACGTTCCTGTACCGTCACAGCGAGTTTTTTCTCCCTTTACTCCCCGACGGCAACTACGTTTCGAAGCTCGGCAAAAAGAACCACGGGGCTTCCGCTTCCTACCGCGAGCTGGACGAACAGCCGCAAGGCATCACCGCAACTCTCAAGCCTTATCAATTGAGTGGCTTGTCGTTCCTGGCTCACATGTACGACAATGGAATGCCTTGCATGCTGGGAGATGAGATGGGCCTCGGCAAAACCTTGCAGACCTTGTCTTTGTTCCAACTGCTTGAGGAAAGGCAGACTAGTCGCTCCGCTGAGACCCGACCGTATCTTGTGGTGTGTCCACTGAGCGTCGTGAACTCATGGGTCAACGAGGCACGCCGATGGACTCCTGAACTCCATGTCCTTTGTTTCCATGGACCCAAGGCCGAGCGCGATGCTTTGAAGAAGGTCGCCCTTGGCCGGAGGGACAGGTACGGCAAGGAAACCAAACGCTCCAAGAAGCGGACTGGCGACCGCCGCAGCGCTTCGAACAGGATGATCAGCCTGGACGATGATGATGATGATGACGATGTCTACAAGATTTTCATTACATCATATGAAACTTTCGTGTCGGAGCAAAGTTGGTTCAAGTCTGCCTTTGTCTGGCGGTATATCGTGCTCGACGAAGGCCATCGCATCAAGAACAGCAAGTCCAACGTCTCACATGCACTTCAGAATATTCGCGCAGAATATCGCTTGATCCTCACCGGTACTCCGCTGCAAAACGATTTGCATGAGATGTGGTGCCTGCTACACTGGCTGTTGCCGGACGTCTTCACCAAAAAGACTGCTGACCTGTTCAGAGAGTCGTTCGATCTCAGTCGAGGCCAAATTGACACATCCGTCATGGATAATGCCCGCCGAATCCTTGAGCTGCTCATGCTCCGAAGGATGAAAAATAGCCCCGGTGTCGATCTGAACCTGCCCCCGAAAGAGGAGGTCCTGCTCTACGTCCCGCTCACGCCCCTACAGAGGTTCTGGTACCTCCGATTGCTGACTCGCTCAGGCGAGGCTCTCATGGCCGACCTTTTCTCCGACGCCAGGGACAAAGAGAAAGAAGCCTTGAAGCAAGATCTTGCTGAAGAGAAAAAGATCAAAGACTTGGAGGAGGTCAAGGAAAAGATGTCTGGTGACACGCCGGTCGGATCGGACGTATGGGAAGAGACGCGTGAAATGATGATGCAAAGTCTGGCCAATGAGCGTCAGGAGGAGAAGAGGGGCGATTGGGCGAAGTTGATGAACTTGGTAATGCAACTTCGAAAGTGTTGCAGCCATCCATACCTGCTTCCCGGAGTCTCACCAGAGCCATACATCCTCGACGACCACGTCATCCGCGCCTCTGGGAAGTTCATCGTCCTGGAAAAGCTCGTGCAGGACCTCGTTGTAAAGCGCGGTAAGAAGATCCTGATCTTCTCGGGATTTACCAGTACCCTCGACTTGTGCGAAGATCTCCTCGCTATGCTTGGAGGCGATGGTGAAGCATTCCGCTACTTGAGGTTTGACGGATCGACCGAACGGGCACGGCGCAATCTCGACATTCGTTTGTTCAACGAAAGGTCGAGCAACTACATGGCAATGCTGGTCTCCACTCGCGCTGGTGGTTTGGGTATCAACCTCACCGCAGCTACTGAGGCCATTTTCCTCGACGAGGACTGGAACCCACAGGTCACCATTCAAGCAGAGGCTCGTGCCCATCGTATTGGACAAACGAAGCCTGTGACCATCTACAAACTTTGCACCCAAGGAACCGTGGAGGAGCAGATGATGGGCAGAATTCGCAAAAAGCTGTACCTTTCGGCAAAGATCACGGAGTCGATGAGAAGCGTCCATGGGAATCCCAGCACGAAGAGGAAAAGAAACGATACAGCTGAAGATGACAAGCCGCATCTCGACGTGTCACAGCTCAAGACGCTCGTCCGTCGCGGTGCTCAGACGTTGAGCCACCCGGAAATCGACGTCACCGAAATGTTGTCTTGGGATTTGAATACCGTGTTGGAAAAGTGCCGCGATAAGCCCAGTGACCCGCAAATCGGCGAGGACCCCACTATCGACGAGCAGAAATGGCTGTCATCTATGGAAAAGGTCGAGACAGCTGTCCTCGACGGCCGCCGTATCCAACGCAACCCAGATGCTGATCATTTCAGCGTGCAATTGGACCTGGACAAAGGCGACCGTAGGAAGGGAAAGAACACCACAGTAATGGTTGGCAGCTATGCGGTCAGCAAGCAGAGCATGGGCTGTGCAGAGTGGGAGGCCATCCCGACCTTGGCTGGTAAGGATCCACGCCTGGCAGACCCCGTCAGGACGAAGAGAAAGCCGGTCGTCAACCAAGACGTAAGTGCCCTCCCCGATGCCAGCTTTCCGTCAGACCGTTTTACTAACACACGACAGCACTGCCAATCCTGCTGGGACGGCGGGAAAATCTGGCTCTGTTCCCTCTGCCCCCGCAGTTATCACGAGGACTGCTTGACCGCCGAGCAAAAGGGCAACGTGCGGATCGGCAACCAATTCTGCTGCCCGCAACACGGCTGTGCCGACTGCGGGAAGAGGACGTCCGAGGCCGGCGGCATGCTGTACCGCTGCCGCTTCTGCCCGCTGGCCTTTTGCGAGGATTGCATCGACTTCGACCGCACCCAGCTCATCGGCGACGTCCTGCCCGAGCTCGAGCTCCTCGGGTTCGGCGAAGTCAGGCAGGCGTACTACGTCAGGTGCCACGCTTGCGCCGACACTTTCGATGAGCAACCCGAAATGAAGGCTTTCTGCGAGGAGCAGGCGACCGAGTATGAGGGGCAGTGGGAGGATTTCAAGGAGATGAAGAGGGCGAAGAGGGCCAAGATTGAGGACGATGAGATGAAAGCGGAGGGTAAACTCAAGAGTGATGACGAGGTTAAGAGTGAGACTGGCGTTAAGAAGGAGGATGGTGAAACTCCAGAGTACGTCTGATTTCGTCGGCGCCTTGGATCCTCGTGCTGGAGCTCCGGCGTAAGGAATTGGGTCACTAACGAGCGTACGACGTGGGTATGGAATTGGCTTTACTGATATTGGGTTCTTCGGGATAATGGTTTTGGGATTTCTGCGCGGAGAAAATGGAAAAGCGAACATTTTGAGGCGACGAGGGATGATGTTCGTTTTGGACGCCGTATACCCCCGGTTCTCGTTGACCTTAGTTTGTTTATCCTTGCCGTATCGCGGCATTTCGCTCTTGGTTTCACGGATTTGGAGGGCCTTGGTGGCGCTCTTTCGAGATAGAGAATTGGGCAGAACAAAATGGTCTGCTGGACAGCGGATTTCACCCGAACATCATGTCGCTTACTGGTTTCTACCCGCGATTGTACTTGTACGAGTATCGTGCATAAACTCTTACAGCAATGAAGCCGTCTTGTATGCGAGAGTTGAAACGCTACTCGTTGACAGACCTTCGGTACAGTAAGTTCAGTGCTCAGTCCCGTTTTCTCACGATGGTGACCAGACTTGCTCACTTGTCTGCAGCTTCTAATCAGTAGGAACTTTAGTACGTCATCTGCTCAACTCGGGCCCTGCCAGCTCTCGTGATACTGGCCTGTGTTGTTGATTTGTAGGATATGCACTTCGAGCCGCATGCTCGGTGGAACGCCATGCTGGGCCCCTCAAGCCTTGACAATGGTGCAGTTACACGATAATGACGTGCTGGGGGCTTTTCGGGGAGAAATCTTTACGCAAGTGGCTAGAAAGGGTAAGCAGCGGCGAAAGGACGAGCTAAGTAAGTAAGCGAACCGATCTCGCGAACTGGACGGCGACCACTGTTGTTAGTCTCCAACGCAAGAGGCAAAATCCACGCCATATCACGAGCTCATTCCACAGCATAGCGTGTAGCGGAAGAATGAATCGTAAAGTGGGGGGAGACACAACGGAGCTTAGTAAGTAATAAGACCCTGTCCCCCGCATCCTCTAAATACAGCCTCGGCGCCGGCTATGTTTATTTCGACCTCACCTTACAACCATCCACACACATACACTCTACACCACCAACCTCTCCAACCGAGAGCGGAACCAAAAGCCAAGCCAAGCCAAGCCCAACCATGTCAACCGCCGCCGCCACCGACCGCTTCAACGCCGAAGCCGCCGCCTGGGACAGCAACCCGGTAACCGTCCGCAGCAGCGAACTCGCCTACGAAGCGCTGCTGCGCCACGTGCCCGCGCTCACCGACGAACGCAGTAGTACGAGAACCACCTTCCCCCCCTTCCCTCCGTCCGCCACGCTGACCACGCAAAACCCAGAACAAACCCTCGACATCCTCGAAATCGGCTGCGGCACCGGCCTCCTCTCGACGCGCCTCTCGCCGCACTGCCGCACGCTGCTCGGGATCGACCTCGCCGGGGGCATGGTCGACGCCTTCAACGCCAAAGTCGCCTCTACCACCACCACCACCAACCTCTCCGCCATCCAAACCCTCCTCGCCGACCCCGACCAGCCCGAAGTCCAGTCCGCCGCCCTCGCGCTGCTATCGCGGATCGCGCCGGCCGATGCCAACGCGCACGCGCCCGTGCGCTGGGCCCTCGTCGCCTCCCACCTCACCCTGCACCACGTCCCCGACCTGCGCCCGTTTCTCGCCACCTGCCTCGCGGCGTTGCGGCCGGGGGGCGGGATAGCGCTGACGGATTTTGAAGACTGTGGCGGGCGGAGCGTGCTGTTTCACCCGAGGGAGAAGAGGGAGGGGGTGGAGAGGCATGGGATCGCGCGGGGGGCGATCGGGGCGTTGGTAAGGGAGGTGGGGTTTGTGGATGTGGAGGTCCGGACCGCGTTTGTGTTGGAGAAGGGGGTGGATGAGCGCGAGGCGGAGGAGGTTGGGGCGGAGGCGGAGGTGGAAGGGGGGAGGATGGGGTTTCCGTTTTTGGTGGTGTTGGGGAGGAGGGCGGCGGAGTGAGGGGGAGGGTTGAGGTTGAGGGGGTTTTTGGGTGTCGCTTGCGGTGGGGGGAGGGAGGGGGACGGAGGGGACTGGATGGACTGGGGACGGCTTCCTGCTTCATGGAAATATACACCAAACGCCATTACTCTGCCGCAGGCCGTCCGCTCTGAAACATTCCCAGCCCAGATCCCCCCGCAAATCAACCCCTTTCCTCCCTCCACAAACCCAACCCACCTCCCACCTCCTCACCCCTCCCACCTACCTCCTCACACACCATCCCGCACCTTCGTAACAGACCCACAATCGGCCCTTCACCACCACATGCTGCCGCAGCCCGTGATACCTTCGATAATACAGCACTGCTTCCTCCGGGGACCCCATCAGGGACATCGGCTCGAGCGGCTGCGTTGGGTCGGCGCGGATGTCCAAGCCGGTTTGTTGGGTGTTGGTGGTGACGGGAGGGTTGGCGGGCTGCAGGGGTGGGCGGGGCTGCGTGGCCGGCCGAGGCGGTGCCTGCGCGGGCGCCGCGACGGGACGAGGAGGAGGAGGAGGAGGAGGAGGGTGTTGTGGGGGTGGCAGACGTGGCGGCGCGTTGGCGACGCTGTTGGGTCGGAAGGCGGCGGCGGCGGCGGGGTGGCTGTGGCTGTTGGGATGCGCGTGCTGCTGCTGGAGGAGGTATGCGGTGGGGTGGTGAGGGCCTGGCGGTGTGGCGGGTGGGTTTGATTGCTGGAGAGAGGGTTGGAGCTGCATGGCACGGTGGTGGTGGTGGTGGTGGTGTTGTTGTTGCGCGACACTTGCTGGGGCTTGCTGCACGGAAGCAGGGTACTGCTGCGCGGCGGGAGGATTCGGCTGCCAGGTACGATGAGCAGCGACCCGGGCGGCAGCGGCACCGGGGTCTTGGAGGGCAGGGAGATGTGGGTGCCGGAAGCTGCGGCCGTGCTGTTGCCCTGTCCTGCAGCCATTCGTTGTAGATGCATTCCCTGGCTCCTGCAATGCATGGACCCCGTTGTTCCGCTCGTCTGCCGCTGTTGTTGCACCAGCTGCAGGTGCTGTGGGTTCTGAGGCTGCTGAGGCAGCATCGCTCGGCGCAGTTGGGCCTGTAGAGCGACTATGTTTTTGAGATTAGTATGTGAAGCAGATTGAAGGGTTTGAGAACGTGACTTACGCATCTGCTACCATTCCTGGTGCATCATAAGGGCTCGGGCGATGAGGGTGAGGCAGAGGCGTAGATTGATGACCCGCGGCGTTTCCAGATGCGTTTGCAGGCGCGTCTGCAGGCGCGTTTGCAGCGGCGGGATCTTGCATTCGGTGGCTGGGAGACAGCAAACAAGGCATGAGAGAATCTGGAGGTGTTCCAGCGTTGGGTTGCGACCGGGATGATGTGTCGGATGGTAGGCGAGGTAGTGAAGACAGTGCTTGTGAGTGTGGCGGTGATTGCGGTGTTGTCTGTGGTGCCTCCACCTGATCCTCAAGGCCCTCCTGCTCATCATGTTGGCCGAGCTCGCTCTGCTGTTCAGCTTCCCTCTGCTGCTCGGACTCGTTTGGCTGTTCCCGCTCATTCTGCCGTTCCAGTTCGCCCTGTTTTTCGGGCTCGTTCTTCTGTTCGTACTGTTCATGCTCCTCGCGTTGCTGATTTTGCTGCCCGGAATGTTGAAGCTCTTCGAGCTGCTCATGCTGGTCGAGTTCCAGCTTATCTGCTTCTTCATGGTGCTCAGCTTCTTGAAGCTGGTCGATTCCAAGCTGGCCAACACCCTCATGCTGACAAGCCCGCTCCCGGCGACAAGTCCGCTCCTCCACCCGCAGCCCGCGCTCCCGCCCATCCCCAACAAGCCCGACATCGACCGCACCACCCAGCCCACCATCCAGCCGCGGCAGGGGGATCCCAAACGCAGGCGCGCTGCCCAACATGACAAGCCTTCTCCACGCCTGCTTCGGCGTCATCCTCTGCTTATCCTCGGACAACTCCGCCCATCGCGGATAAACACCACACTGCATCGCCGGCGGACGATCCACCCGCACATCACCCTCAGCATCACCATCACCACCATCATCGTCGTCGTCGCCGTTGTCAGCGTTGTCAGCCCCGTAGACGCCACGCCACCGCGCCCCACGCAAATAAACAAAATCAAACGCCCGCGGGCTACCCTCGTGCAGCAGCGCCGTCACCCACGACTTGTTGCGCCGCAGCAGCGCGACGATGGCCGCGACGCGCCTTTCGTACGGCGAGGGCGCAGCTGCGGCGCCCGGTGCGTTGAGCGGCGCGCCATTTGCGGAAGAAGAAGGGTTTTTGGTGCATCGTGCGCGGGATCTGCCAGCACGCGGCGACGAGGGTTTTGGTGGGGATGTAGAGAGAGAGGGGGTGTGGTGGTGCCCTTGCGTTCGGTGAAGAGCCGGTAGCCGTATGTGTGGGGGGCATCTTGCATGTTGCTGGTCGAGGTCATGGCGGTGTAGAGCTGGCGGACGAGTGCGAGGGGGTCGTTTTCGTAGTCGGGGGGATGGAGTGGTGGTGGGAGAGGGGGGGTGGTGAGGTGGTGGCGATGGAGGCGTTCTGTGGTTGGCGTGTGGGAGGGAGGGGAAAGGGGGTGTAAAAGCTGCGGGGAGTGGTCGAGCTAGTATGCGATCGAGAGGGCTGGTAGGAGGATGAGAGCGGCCATGGCGGTGCCTGTCGGCGTGGCGATGCTTGAGAAGATCCCGGTTGTGATGGCTCCTCCGACCGTTCAGCCTCGCTTTGCTGCTCATGCTGATGCTGATTCTGATGCTGTTGCTCGCTCACAAGCCCAATCTCATCGGGCCCCCGGTCAAGCGTTTGCCGCGGGCTCTCCATATCGATGCACACCGGATTGTCGCGTAGCCACCTCATTGCTCTGTTGAGGCCTATTTCACGCTCGTCTGGTGGCAGGTCCGGCCACGCTGGATAGATAGAGATGGCACGCTTCCTCTCTTTGTTCGAAGCTCCATCGATGTGTGCTACCGGCTCGCGGTTCCTGCTCGCCCTGCACATGTACCTTGTCGGTGCGTACATGAGGCAGTACTGGTACCTTACGTCTTTGAGCAGGAGATTCTTGACCACGCTCTTCTTCTTCATCAACGTATCGATTATTTCGGCAACTCTCTGGTCAAATGGTAGCTCGTGCTCCTGTTCGTGGTCCATGGCGTCGTTCCCGATGGGCCCTCCACGGGGCGATAAAAGCCATATTCTACGCCTTGAAACAGGTGTAAAACAGCCCTCCAGCAAGCCGCGACCAGTGCTTTTGTTTCAACGTAGTATTCATCATCTTTTCTTTCTGTGAGGAGCCTAAATCCGTAAGTATTGGGTAGGTCTTCCATCTCGCTGGTGTCGACCATCGCAGTGTACAGATCACGGACGAGCTCGCCGGATCGCTGCTTGTAGGCTACGAGCGTGTCGTCTTCAAATGGAGAATCTTTCACGAAAGACAGGGTAAGGCTTGGGGAGATACTGTTGGCGGCAATGGGGCTCGTTGCACGCTGAGATGGCTCCGTAGCAGGTGCTGCTGTCTTCGACCGGGCAGTGTGCGCTGTGGATGAAATTGAGCGTGTTGACCTGTTACCGCTTCTGTCTTCTGTAGGGTAAGCTACACGGCGACGCTTCATGGGCCTGATAGAGTCATTGTCTATCAAAATGGCATGAGCGGCTGATTTGCCATCATGTTCCTGTGAGCCGTTCATGGTAGCAAGCGTGGGAGAGAAATACGTGTATTTGGATTATGAGCAAAAAGAACAATGCAAACGGAGAAAGGGCAGAGTGGTAGAAGTCTGCGGCTGAATGGTTTTGTTGGTTGTCTCGGATGAGACCGTGAAAGTTTCTTGGTCATGGACTTTATCACCAATGGTTTCAGGCTGCATCAACGTGCTATCTCTTGTTACAAGGCTAATCTCGCTCCACTTAAAATTGCTAAAAACAGACTCCAGTTGCTTCCTTGAAGCGGATAAGCACGGATCATGAGGTGCGTCTGCATGCGCATTGCCTCCAAGCGCCAAACCAAGCAAACAACAATCTACCAATCGCAAACTAAATCAAGCCAACCAAAACAACAACTAAGATAATATCATGTTAACCGAACTGACTATCGCTCCTCGCGCATGCATAACCCCACCAGATTCTCACCAAAAACATGCTGTTGACCGCAGACATCAATGCTACTGTCATCCTGGACCAAAACAAAAACTGAAACGTAACCATGTCAATAGAGTTTACTATTACTGATCACCAAAGAAAAGCTTCCGGTCGAGCTGGTCGTAGTCGTCTTCCAGACTCACTCCGGAAACATGCTGCTGACCGCAGCCATCAACGTTTCCGTCATCCTGAACAGGCTCCCAGCCCACATTCGTCAAGGGAGGACTGGGATAAGTATAGCTCTGTTCGTCTTAAACAAAGATGTAGTCGTTGTTCTTCTCGGTTGGGAAATTTCTGTTGTGCCATTCTTCGAAGCTTTCAGTGGGGGCGGCGGGGATGTAGCTATCGTCGGGGGCCACCAATGCGTCCAAGGTTACGGCATGGATGTCACCCGCATTCGTCGCATCTAATGCTTTCGTGGTAGTCGGGGGTGGGACGAGGATGCTGCCAGCATCGAATGCCTCCGTGGAGACCGCAGGGGCAGCAGGAACGGTGGGACAGGTGAGGTCGTTGTTCGTACGACCAGAGGGATCAGCGACATCGGGAACTGGAGCGAAGATGGGTGGGTAATCGGGCAGGTTGCTCTCCTTCGCCGATTCAGACTTGACATCCGGAGCACAATCTTTGCTGACCGGAGGTTTTCCCGTGGTGATAGTGAGGGCGTCGGTCGTTCCGGTAGCTTCAGGCGCTTCCGTGGGGACCGTGTGGGCAGTCGGGGTGGCAGACATGTCGTTCGTGAGTCCGTAAGGCGCAGCGACGTCAGGTTGCTGGGCGAAGATGGGCGGATAGTCGGGAAGGCCGCTCTGTTTCGACAATCCAGCGCTGGCGCCACGAGCGCGCTTCTGAGGACGCTGCGGGATCGGAGCACCATCATCACCAGCATCGGCCCTCTCTTCTCCCGATCCAGACTGCGCCTCATCGCCGCGCTTCCTCTTCTTCGTGTTCTTGTCCTCGCTGCCCTCATCACCACCAGGCGCAGGAGCATCATCGTCACCATCATCGCCGTTCCCATCAGCGCTCGCACCAGACCTGCGCTTCGAGTTGCTCTTCCGATGCGCCAACTTCGTCTCCACAAAGCACAACGGCTCGCCAACCAGCTCCTCCACCCTAAGAAACCCCTCCACCACCCCAACAAACGGCGCCGCCACCGCCTTCGACACCATCAACGCCGCATGCACGGCACCAAACCTCTCCCACAGCCCGACGTCAGCGCCGTCCCTCGCGCCCCCAAACACCGCCGCCAGCCTGCACGTCGGATGCCTATCGGACTCTGGCGGCGTCTGGCCATCCCGCGGCGGCTTGGGGAAGCCGTGCAGCGCGCCCTCGACGAGCCGCTCGCAGACGCGGTACGCCCACGCCCGGACGTTGCGCGACTGCGTCTCCCACGGGCCGGTCGTGTGGGCGGGCGGCGCCGCGGTGAAGGCGGCGAGGTGCGTCGAGCGCGGCGAGTCCTGCGCGCAGGCGCTGCTGGTCGCGGCGTCGGCGAGGAGCCGCGCGAAGCCGTCGATGTGGGCGCGCAAGTGCGCGAGGAAGGGGTCGGTGTTGGCGTGCGGGGGGGCCGGGCTGCGGCGGTGGTGGGCGAGCTTGGAAAAGTAGGCCTGCGCGGAGGCGGCGGTGCTGACTCTGTCGTCGGCTGGGGCAGGCGTGTTGGCGGTGAGGTGCGCGTCGATGTCGCGAGGGAACATGGGGTCGCGCGGGATGATGGTGTGCCACGCGGGGTAGGGTTGCATGGGGCGCTCGGTGGGAGGGAGTGCGGACCAGGGGTAGACGTCCGGGTCGCTGGCTTTGCTGCGCTGGGCTTTGGGAAGGCCGCGGTTGGTGTTGGTGCGGCGGTCGTCCTTTTTCAGGTCCGCGTAGGCGGTCGGGTGCGCGGCGAACTCGATCAGGTTGCCGGCGCCTGAGGGGCCGAGGAGGTCGCCGATGATGGCCTTTTCGTTGCGGAGCGCTTGGAGGGCGGCCTCGAGGCGGTCGTGGGCGCTGAGCTTCACCGTACATCTCGACTTGCGGATGATGGTTCGGTGGCGGGGGTTGGTGGACGCGCGGAAGCCATTGAGGGTGCCGTCGGCCACGATGTCCATGAACTTGAAGTAGAGACCGGTGATCTCCTGGTGCTTGTAATGGGTGCGGCCCTGGTCGTCCACCTTCACAAACTTGTCGGCACCTTTGCCCCTGCTGCTGAGCTTGTCACGCATCTGGGTAAGGTCTATGGCCGCACTGTACCAGCGCCCGGCATTCTGGACATCATTTGCGCGAACCGTCTGGTACGTCGGGTCCGGATAGGTGGGAGCGCGCTCCCAGACGGAGTCGCGGTGCTGCTGTGCATGTGCTGCGGAGGGGAGGCGCAAGTGATACCCCATATCATTGTACCTCGCGTACGTCCTCGGGCGGTACTCATCAAAGGGGACAGCAAGCTTCTTCTTCAAAAAGGCGGTAGCCTTCTGGTTGAGGCCATAGAAGGTTATGCCGGTTTCGTTGAAGTTGACTTGGAGAGGATCGGTGATGATATTGACGTCGACACCGCCGATGTTGCATGTTCTCCCGGCTGCGCTGCTGTAAACGGGCTGGGGCAACGTGGGCTGGGGCAGCGCGGGGAGCGCGGGCTGGGAGACAGCAGGCTGGTACTGGTAGCCTGCAGCGGCAGTGGACTGGCGAGTGTCCTCGTCGACGATTTGGATGGGCCTGTCGGGGTGGCCACCGATCTGTGAGGTTGGGGAGGGGAGAGAACCGCTGCCCTTCCTGGGGACGCTGGCATGCGTCAAGGTAGCATCCGGCCTGAGCTTCTTTGCTGCAGGCTCGCACACACCGTCATTGTCATCACGGCGGCGCTTGCAAGAGGACTTAGAGGTGTTGCCTCCGGTCAAAGTATGCTGAGGCGTGGAAGGTGGTGTGACGGGACCTTCAGGAGCCGGCGCGCCGGTGGCCATACCGGACTGGAAGGTGTTGGCACGAGAATCCATGACTCCAGCTGGGGCAATATCAGCACTGGGGATCATACTAGGTGGGAAGATATCGGGTGGAGGAGTACCGCGTGGAATCGTCGAAGTCGGGGTGGGGGATGTGTCTGTGTCCGTGTGGGCGGAGGATCCGAATGCGGGCGAACGTTCCGTAGTAACGGAGTCTCTGTTGGGAGAAGACTTGGGAGCTGTTCAAGAACGAAGCGGAGGCTGAATCAGAAAACGAAGCAGAGGGTGGCTCGTAAACCGAAGCAGAGGGTGACTCGGATCAGCGAAAAGTTGGAGAGGGAAAAGGTTGGGGGCGGTCGTCGAGATCGAAGGGTTTTGTGGTCAAGACGGGCAGTATGTCGCTGGCAGCCACGCGCCGGCGATGCTGTCGCAGGACTATGCGGTCGCTGAATGGGCGCGCGCTGGGTGCTATGCCTCGCAATCGCTCAATGTGGAAGGACCTCGATGCGCCGGAGCGAATGTGTTAGCCCCGCCCATGACTGACACCCCAACCGCCGACCCTCCATGCTGGTTCGGCAGCTTCCACCTGCCTCTGGCCTTCAGGCTCTCGATCTTGGTACATTGTTCCCGTCTTCTGCGAAACAATGCTGTCTCAGATGCGAACGCGACACTTCCCCGATGCTCCACGAACAATGCAGACTACCAAACAGCGACTCGCCTGCGCTGTATCCCAAGTCAGTATGTCTCTCTTGTCAATGACAAAGGCAGTTCAGACCATTCGTTTCCCAATATATCCCTTTCCATACGCGCGCCCTCCTCCAGCTCGCCAGACTATCCACAATGCTGCAGTCGTGGAGGGCGATAATGCCACGGAGGATTTGCGAGAAGACACCACTTCCAATGTCGGGCGTGAGGCGCGGGAGCTTCGAGCTGAGAACGAGGGTCTGCAGGTCACCGCGGAAGGGTGGGCTGAAGAGAAGGAAGACGTGGCCCGGTACCCTTCGCGTTATCCATTGTACAAGTCTGGCTCATGTCCGCTCGAAAGCACCAACAATTATTGCGGTAAGGTAGATATAGGCCTGGTGAATGAATGGTATATAGTACTCTACACGTCTTTGGCTCTCATAGTCCATGCCACGAACGGCGTCGCATTTCTGCCGAGATACAAAATCGCCATAGAGCCACAGAAGATCAAGAGCTACTCATCTATATATACTCAAATCCATGCTTGCTGGGCTGGTCCTGTCAGTGGAAAAAGGGGGTCTGCACACACGCGCAAACGGAGGAAGCATTCTATTGGGTCACGATACTCAGGTCACGCACTAATCAGGAAACATATTTGGCTCAGAAAATCTGAATCTCGCTACTTTTTATCATCTCTAAACAAGACCAAACGCCTTCCTTAGCAATTCGTGCAATAAGGAAACAACAGTCTAATCGCTCGCTCGTGTTCCGATCAAACATCTCATCCCACAATCCAATCCATCCAATTGCCCGTTAGAATTCCCTCGCTTACCCCTCCATCATCGCATCGCCATCGAAGTCCATCGCCCCCTCCCCCTGCTCATCCGCACTCTCAAACAGCCAGGTGTACTCCCTGACAAACTTCTCCAGCTCGCCCTCCATCACCACACTCGGCAGCTCATCGCCGTTCAGCGGCATCAAGCCCGGCCGCGCCGGCACCATCTGCTGCTGAGGCGCCATGTCCTGCTGCTCCTGCGCAGCCGCCGGCGTCTGGCCGTCGTAGATCCGCTGGGCCGGCACGTACTGCTTGTCCCATGCGGCACCGCCAAGGGCATCCATGCCCGTCCATGCGGGGTAGGCGATGCTGTTGTCTGGGTCGAAGATGGAGTCCCAGTACCATTGCGGCGCCTCCGCCGCGTTGGTCGGCAACGGCTGGTCGGTGCTCGTGCTTGGTGGGCCGGCGGTCGTGCTTGATGGGCCGGCGGTAGGGGCGACGTCGAGCGTGAAGTCGAAGTCGGGCATGGCCATGTCGGCATCGGCATCGGCAGCGGCAGCGGCGTCTGTCGGGGCGTTGTTCTGCTGGGGGTTGGGCGCAGGGGCAGAGGCCGAAGCGCTAGTCTCGCCGCGGAGGCCGTGGGAGCTCAATGTCAGATCCGGGGAGGAGACAATGGCGCCGATGGTAGCTTCCTGGTTTGACGATGACGCCGGCTCTGGGGAGGAAGCAGCGCTGCTGAGGGTAGCTGAGCGGGTGGCCGGGGCAGCAGGGGTTTTGATCCTGGCAAACCAGTCCAGCGGCTTGGACCTGCGCCATCCGCTCGTCTGGCGGTGATCCTGCCTGAGGCCGGTGTAAGAGTATGGGTCGACGATGAACTCTTCGAGGTCCAGACTACTCTTCACGAACATCCAGACGACCGTCTTCTCACGGCGCAGCACTTCCATCATGCTTGCAAAGCGCCGGACCGAGTTGAACTCGCTGTGGCTGATGAAGATAGGGGCATCATACTTGGTAGCCCTGGGGAAGGGCTTCACGAAGCCGTGTTCAGCACCATTGAGGAAGACGTCGAGGATGCGTCAGCATGCCTCCAGGAGGGCCTTGGGAGAGCACGCCTGGGTGGTGAGGAAACGCTTAGCATCGACACCGCCGAGAGAGTTCTGGATATCCTCGACATCGCGGAAGGCAGCGTAGAGCTTGGTCACGAGGAAGAGCTTGTTCTTCTTCATGAGATCCAGGTAAGGGTCAGCCTCGGGCTCGAGACGGGGCTGGAGGTTGTCCAGGTGGTGCAGAGCGGACGCCATGTCCGGGAAAAAGTCCTCTGAAGGAATGGCATGCCAGGCGGGGTGCATCAACCTCGCCTTGCTCTGGACCTTCAACTGGTGAGCAAATGTCGATGGAGAGGACGGGGTTGAAGACGAAGCGCTGTCTTGAGGCTTCTCCAGAGTGGCCGGCGCTAATGCCTTGGTCCTCCTTCCGGCCCTCTTGTCATTGGCAATGCGCGCAGCGCCCGTCACGGCGGCATAGTGTCCGGGCGCGTAGACCAAGCTGCAGATCTTGCGCTCATCGCCGCTCAAGACGTCCTCGACGACGATCTTCTCGAGGAGCAGTGCGAGGCATAGCTTCCTGTGGCGCTCGGTCAAGGTCAAGTCATTGATCCAGATAGACTGGTCATCATGAATGCTCTTCATGAACCCATTGACTGCACCGTCGAGGAGCATGTCCATCAGTTTCCAAGACATGGCAACGAGCAGCTTGGTAGGATAGTAATATCCAGACTTGTACGGCTTGGTCAAGCGAATGAAGTCGCGACCATGCTCATTGTCCAGCGCATACCTGCAGTCGATCATGGACATGTAGAGGTCCCTCACATACTGCATAATGTTGGTGCGCACCTCGGTGACCGTCGGGTCCGGAACAGGCTGGCACTGGAAGGACTGGCGGTATGTCTCGGCCTCCTCCTCGCTGAGGAGCAGCTCGCTTCGCGGAAGGTTGTCGTAGCTAGGGTAGATGGGAGGACGATTCGGGTTATTAGGAACCGGGCTTGCGGAAGTTGTCCAACCAGTGATGGCCGGAATGAGCAAGCTACCAAGCTCCTCGTTAACCAGGGGAGTGGAGGTCTGAGTAGACGCCATGTCTGCAGATCCCGTCGGGGGGGATTGACTTGCTTTCGGGTGTGATGAGAAAATGTTGCGTGTCGTTGGTCGTGGTGTCTGGTGATACCAGGATCAAGGAAGATCGCAAGTGGTGAGTCGGTGAAGATGGTAGGAATGAACAGAAGAGGGTGTCTTATGTACTGTGACCGGGTGGTCGTTGTTCTCGGTCAACACCGGCGTTGGTGCACATTGCGCTGTTTCCACTAACACCTGCCGACCCTCAGTCACCCTTGCCAAGCCCGGAGAATGAACGCCATCACTGCTATTAACTTTCTCACCTCCTGAAGTATGACAGTCTGACGTGTGATGCTCAGTTTCGATTGTGGTGGAGGAATCACAACGTCAGTACCTCTGACGGAGAACTTAATACTGAAGCGTCGTGCACAGAATTTTGAGGATGACTTACTTATACCTTATACCTGATGGCAGCCAAGAGGTTGATGACCTGGGGAGATTCAACGTAGCGGCCAAAAGACTCCTACTAGTCGTCTTTATTTCGCAAGCGAACTCGAAAATTCAGAAATAGTGTGCAGCAAGATATATATACTATTGTGTAGTATGGGTCATAGAAGATCTGTAAAAAAAAAAATTAAAGAGATGACCATATTCACACATGCTACTTGCGACCACGGGATTTGGATTTACGTTAGGCACGAACCAAACGGTATATATCCCTTTCTCTGTTGAAATCGATTCTAAAGTTACTGTATAGACCTCTCGACTATCTTTTCATAAATGGTTACTTGGTTTCTTGACGCTTGCTAAAAGTTTGGTATGTTACGTGCGTTTGATTACAACAAGAACAAGCTGCTTGACTTGGCGTCCTTAGATGCGAGAGGTTGGTTGTAGATGTTTCACACTCTATGTAGATATGTGGCTTATTGCGAAACTTGTAAATGCTTTTGGCATTACAAGTACCGTGTTGGATTTTACGCCAGCATATACCAAGTACCTTTCAGCATCAAGAGACATGTATTATCGTGGAGAGAATCAATATTTGCATGCGGATTCAAAAGCTCTCCCTCGAGGTACAGCATCTTGACAATGCTCAAGCACAATGCATTTCTGATTTCTTTCATGCTTTAACCCGTTTCCCACTACACCGGACCCCTTTTTCCATCGTAAAAAATGCGGGGGTCCCAACTATATGTCCACCCAATCCGCTCACGACAAGCTGCTACCAAGACGCTCAGTCATCCGAGCATCCGAAAAACGGCTCTCCCGTCAGCGTCGGATCCAACAGAAACCCCTCCTCAAACCCGGCATTGACATGCCCCTGCACCCCGTTCAGGTACATGCGCTTCAAGTACCGGCTCTCTGCATCATCGACTCCGTCCGGATGGCCCTTATACTCAGGATCCGCCGGCCCCAGCTCGAAATCGAGATGGCCGTCGACGCTCTCATCAAACCCCCCCTTCTCCTGGCTGCCGGAGTCCTGCACACGAGACGCTCTCGCATGCTGCCTCGTCATAACCCTCCCCTCGCGCCTATGCGACGCCGCCGCCGGAGACGAACCCGCCCATCTCCTCGCCGGGGTCTGCGGCACATGCATGCGGCGCGAGACGGGGGTGGCCGGCTCCACCTGCGTACAGTCAGTTGCCGGCACAAGAGGCAGCGCCGGGTGGAAGGACGACGACGATACCTCATGCTCCCTCCTGCTGCGCTTCCGGGGCGGCGGCGTGCAGATGGTGTCGTCGCCGGTGATGGCGGCGAGCTGGGCGGCGAGGTCCTTGCTGGTCAGGATCTGCGTGCCTTGGTTGCGGCCCCCGTGGGGCTTGGTGGTGCGGGCTACGGCTTGTCCGTGAGGGGGCGGCTTGGGCGCGGCGGCTTGCGTCGTCTGCGCCGGCATCTTGGGGCGCGGCCCGAGCCGGGAGGGGACCATCCAGCTCGCTTTTGGCACGGGGGTTGCGTGGGGGCGGGGCGGGGCTGGTGGAGGCTGGTGGTGAGTGGTGCTTAGTGATTTGTGTGAGTCGGCGGGGTGTTGCTTCTCGGTGGTGCTTACCCGTTCTGAGTGGACCCTGGTTGCGGGATCGGCTGCTGGGACCCTGGGGTTGGGCGTCGTGCGGTCTTCTTGCCCGATTGCGCGTCGCTCGGTGCGTTCGGTGTCGTCGATAGACTTCTCTCGCGGGTGCGCTGCGGGCTTTGCTCGTGGGAATGTTGGTGTTGTCCAATCCCTCGGTGCCATGTTGTTGTCAATATGTCAAAACCAAACAGTGCTGTGCACCCCGGGTGGGCAGATGACAACGGAGGGAGCGGTTTGGATGCAAACAGTGTAGAGGATATTGTAAATAAGTATATGCAAGTTGTGGTCCGGCTGCTCGATCTAACCTATGGTGGCAATGTACGGAACACGTGAGAACCTGGTTCGGGGGAACGCCTGGAATCAGCGAGTCGTGGCCCATGGAAACCTGTCACCCAAAGTATGACGTAGCCACTGGGTGTTTATCGCCATGCTGTCTTCCCGGGTAAACCCTCCTCTGCGTGGGATGCGACTCAAATTCCGACTGGCTCGCTTGTGATTTTTATTACCCCTTCGGGTAACTTGATCGGCAGGCTCGCTGACGGAATCTCGTGTCGTACAAAACGCAGAGCCTCTCCTCCTCTTGTCTCTTTGTTCGGAGATGCAGTCGGGCAAGTGGTGATTTTGCGCGAAACCGTGCCTGCGAATTACGCGAACGATTATCCGATCTTTCGCCAAAGTAACTGCCACGGACGCGATGCGTCTGGTAGTCACGTCAGCCCGGGGGAAAGAAAGAATGCACTCTTTTGTTTGATTTTCTCCTTCGAACAAAGAGTAAGCTACAAACTTGCGTTGCGCAGCACGGCGGCCCGTTAACAATTGCATTGTTCTCAAGCCGCTCTAACAACAGTGTTCGGGTGCTCAAGCAAGACAAGGGAAGGCGCCCGCAACGCAGTACCCGGAGAAGCGCGATAGCAGCCTGGGCGCATGCTCTAAGGCGCGAAGCACTCAAGTGCACGCGGAGCTGCCTGCCTCTTCCAGCGTCACATCCGCCCGCCTCACTACAGCGCCGACGACAACAACAACGACACAACCGCCGCCACCGCCGACGACCTCGACTCATGTACCCGCGCCGCCCTCCCGCACGACCTCCTCACCCACCAACCAACCAAAGACCCCCAGACGCAACCGTGCTCCTCCAACCAACTAACCGCCCAACCATGGCCGCCCTCGACCCCGACCCCGACCCCGCTTTCTCACCCCCGCCCTCCATATCGACCTCCCTCCTCTACACCCGCGGCCGCTACCAACCCTCCCCTCGTCCCGCTCCGCCGCCACCGCCGCAACCGCAGCCACCGCTCGCACCCCGCCTCAAGCACGCAACACTCCACCCAGTAGCGCCGCTTGTCACGGAGACGTCTGCCGCCTACTTCCCCGAGGGCCTGGCTCGCTTCTTGATCCACGGCGGGCAGACGCATTACATTCCGCGCGGCGGAGCGATCGGCGAGGGCGATAGTGATGAGGATGGGGAGGGCACCGTGTACTTCGACGCGCAAGAGACGCTTGACCGAGACAAGGACGACGGGGGCCGCGGATGGATACGCGAAGACGCGGGCGAGTTGTGGGGAGGTGAGGACACGGGCGAAGTATGGATGGGCGAGGCATATTGGGGAGGCGAGGACCCGCACAGCTGGGGAGCCTCCGCCGCCGCCGCGACTGACGAGTGGGAGGAGACGATGCATTCGCCGTCGTTGGCCGACGACGACCACCACCGCCGCCGCCACCACTTCCCGCGCTTCGGCATCTACCGATCGCACGCGGTGGTGCCGCGGCTCTTCAATACGGCGAGCGATAGCGATTATGAGACCGAGACCGGCGTAGATCGCTTATATTGCTGAGCGGGGAAGCCTGTGTTCTTCTAAGCGCATTGGTGGGGGCGCATTCTGCGTTTGCTGTCGAAGGGAAAAGGTACGTCGGGCCCGAGATTCCCGCTTTAGTGGCACTGACTACTCTAGGAAGAGACACGCGGTGAATGCGCTGGTGATCGGGTTCCAGGTGCTGGGATTGCCAGCTGAAGTATGCGTGGGCTCTGCGCATCGGTTTACCGCGGAGCCAGGAACTTGGTCTTGCCTGAAGATCGAATCTCTCAACGAGCTTGAATTGGCGTTGAACGATGGGTCATCCCAGGATAGATCCAGCTTGGAAAACATCGAAATCGATTGAACAAGGATATAAAACTCTGCTTGAACGCTGCAATCTTGAACTTGCACACCTTACCCTCCAGCCCTTGTAAAACTCTACTTGCCCGGAGTCTGTCTATTTTTCTTTTCCCCATATCACTTTTTTACATGCTCCCAAAAGCGAGCATTTCTTAATACACATACCTGAACTGCACCATGTCCCTATCCGTCCGATCCAGCAGGTTCAACATGATGGCAGACTCCTGCCGCACATCGGCGTCAGCAATGTCAGCGTTTCCACCGAGACCGTCATTCCCGACGGCAGCCTTGGTGTCGCGGCGCTTGTTCTCCCAGATGTAGTAGAAGCGCAGCGCAATGCTGAAAACGATGCCGAGCACGAAGCAGATCAGCATGGCCAAGAAACCGGACTGGTACTTGGGAGCCTCGCGGTCGAAGAAGAGCTGGGGGCCGATGATGTTGCCGACGCAGTACGAGACGAAGAGCTGGAGCAACGTCGGTCAGTCACGCGCGTCCGCCGAAGAAAACGAGAACGGTTCTTCACTCACCATAGCGTTGACCGTATTCTTCTTGGTGAAGCCGCCGACATTGGCGGCCGTCAGGCTCAGCATGAGCGGGAAGTTGGCGGAGAAGCAGATGAGCAGGCAGTAGCCGAAGAACTTGGCCCAGATGTTCTTTGCGGGGTCGATCTCGCGCGCCATGATGGCGCCGACGAGCGAGACGACGAAGTTCCAGACCAGCCAGTGGGTGCGGGTGTTGCGGAAGAAGGTGGCGCCGCCGGCGGCCAGCAGCACGTAGACGACCTGGAAGGCGGTGGCGACCATGCCGATGAGCAGCGTCTGCTTGACGCTGAAGCCGAGGCCGTTGACGATGACGGAGGCGAACTGTTCCGCACGTTAGCCTCGCCCTCGCTCGCTCCACCCCAGCGGTAGGGGGAGAACAGAAAAACCCACCGTCGTCACCCCGCCGTTCGGGATGTTCCCACACAGCTGAATCAGCACAAACAGCCAACTCTGCGGATCCTTCAACGCCTCGACGACCTGGCTCCCCTTCCACTCCCGACTCTTGATGCCCGTCAGATTCGCCTTGACGCGCGCCACGGCCAGCTTCGCATCCTCCCTGCCCCTCAGAAACCACGCGCGCGTGGGCGAATCCGGAATCGTCCAGAACAAAGTGACGCTCCACGCGAACGAAAACGCGCCGAAGATGACAAACACGGCCTGCCAGGCCGCCAGCGCCTCGCTCCTGATATTCGCCATCGAGTACGCCAGCACGCTCCCAAACAGGCCGCTCGCGACGTTCCCCAGGAACCACGCGCCGTGCCGCAGCGGCTGCTCGCCGCGCTTGTACCACATGCTCGTGACGACGCTGAACCCCGGCGCGACGGCGGCCTCGCACATGCCGAGGAAGAAGCGCGCGGCGAGCAGGCCGGCGGCGTTGGTGCACGCCGCCATGAGGGTGAGCACGACGGCCCACGCGCACACCGACGTCGCGAGCGTCTTGCCGACGGGGAAGCGCACGAGCAGCGCCGCGACCGGCCACGACGCGGCCAGGTAGCCGAAGTAGAAGATGCTGCCCGCCCACGAGTAGTCGGACCCGCTGAGGCGCAGGTCCGTGCGCAGGTCGAGGATGGCCGTGTAGCCCATGGCTTGCTTGTCGAGGAATTGGAACATGTAGGAGATGGCGAGGATGGGGAGGAGGCTGAGAGGAAGCCGTCGTTAGTGGTGGTGGTGGTTCGCCATGGCGGACGGGACGGGATGGTGGGATGAGGTCGTCGTCGTGGGGGTTGGTGGCCGGGTGGACATCCTGGATCCACCCCGACACACCTCCAACGCCGCGGGGAAAGTCGCCACCACCACCGCCAAAAAAAAAAAAAAAAAAAAAAAAAAAGGACACCCCAAACAACGCGAGAGAAGGCAAAACAAGACTCACCAACAATCAATCCGCCTCAAGATCCGTCGATCGTCCTCCGGGCTCACCTCCATCTCATCCAGCCCGCCAGCATCCGACCCCAAATCCTCCAACGTCGCATCGCCATGCGCGACTCCACCACCGTTACCCGCCGCCGCAGTAGTGGTGGTCTCGGCGACGCCCTTGCTATTCTCCGGCGCATACGCCGACGCTGATGACATGCTCATTTTAAATTTCTTTTTTTTTTCTCTTCTTAAAAAGGGCGACGGAACGAATCCGCCGGGTAGATTCTGCTTTTTTTTTTCCCCTTCCCCGCGTGGATGGATGGATGGATGGGTGGCGTTGCGACCAGCGCGTTGAAGCAGATCGGTTGGAGGGGGGTGCGGGGATGCGTGTGTTTCGCCAACAAGTTGACCCGTCCGTTCAATGCGACAAGCCCGATCCGAGATTCGGTCGGATGGTCGGTTCGTTGGTCGGTTGGGCGGCTGGGGGAAGGAAGAGAGAAGGGGATTTTCAGGGGAAAGGGCCGTCGCGAGCCGAAGCGAGAGTCAAGGTCCCGTGGAGACGCGAAAACGAACAACCACCGACGAGGAGGAAGAGAGCGAGAGAGAGAGAGAGAGAGAGAGAGAGAGAGAGAAGTAAATGAGAATACTAGTCAAACCCGCTCTTTATTATAAGTTACAGCCTTCCGCGCGCGTGTGAGGATGCTGGGAACAATAAAGCGGGGAGCGAGCGTCCCACTTTCGTTGTCACTCATCTGATTGTCGCCGTTCTGTCCCAAGCAGGCAGGCGGCGGACAGTTGCGACCACGCGAAGCGAGAGTGGTGCGGCGAAGTTTATAAAGAGGGAGGCAAAAAACCGCAAAGTGCGAGCGGAAAAAAGTGGGAACGGGATCCTTGCAAGGCAACGAGGGAAAAAAAAGAAAGGACGAATTGAAATGAGGCGTTGGTTCAGAGCAAAGCAGCAGCAGAGGGGGAGAGAGGAAGGGAGAGGCTAGAACTGCGGCGCGGACGGGGTGCCATGACTTGTGGGAAAGCAAAGCTTGACCGACTGACTCTGTCCCATGCAGTTGATAAGAGCGATGCGGAATAGCGGGCAAAGCAGGGTAGGCACGACGGTACGCGCGCAAGAAGAGCGAGAGAAAGAGCAAAACGTGCGTAGCGCTACGTTTAGATTTAGTTTCAATTGTCCGCTCGTTTCAAAATTGGGGCATGCTTGTTGCACGTCGCGCGGGCTGATCAAACTAACCTACCCTCCGTTTAGCTCAAATTGGGGAAGCCAAACAGCCGCCCCGTGCGCGCCGGTCCCGGTATGAAAGGGTTGTTGACCCGGCTCCAACATCGAGCTGAAAAATCCAACGAACGGCCGTAAGCTCCTGATCACATCAACTCGAGAGCGTTGGAGGCACGCATTGCGGCGATTGGCATATGCGAAGCCGTTGGTTGACAGGACCGATGGACCGTTTTTGACAGCAGTGGGGACGTGGGACCACCCGTCCGCCGAAGGGAGGCAATCCCCGCCTCCGCCCCCCGGCCCGAACTAGGCCAGCCTTGTAGCGCTTGCGTGTTGTCTCCTCTTGCCCGTGCCGCAGCCCGGCAAGACAAGCTCCGGCGCACTAGGTAGTAGCTCAGATTCTCCATCGTATCTGGCGATGTTGTGAAAGGTGGGAACACCGGGACCGGCGGCAGAAGTTTCGATGGGCGGTGACCCGAGCGTTGTCCTCATTTCAATCGTCGTCCATAAACTCGTACGCGTCTCTAAATAGCTAGACTCTATATCCTAGTAGATACATGCATACTGATCTCCGTCCTCGGGTATCTCTCTCTCTCTCTCTCTCTCTCTCTCTCTCTCTCCCTCTCCCTCTCCCCTCTCGAGCTCGCCGGAGCGTGACGGGGAGGGGCGTTTCATTGATTAAAAGGGTGTATGTACAAGAACAACAGTAGGTATAAAGAATAGTCAAAGATCAGATCACAAAGTGCCCGAACCGGCCCTCGGCCAGCAGCAGCATGTGATCGACCCGCCTCCCGCCCGCCTTGTCCTGCTCGTCCACCACCGCCTTGAGGCACGCGTACGCCCGTGCGTAGTTCTTGCCGTACTTGGCCAGGCCCTGGTAGCGGTCGAGGATCCACGCCCGGTGGATGAGGTCGTCCGTCTCCATGCCCGCGAACAGCAGCGGCAGCGGGATGCGCGCCAGGAACCGCTCGCCCTCGTGCTTGTACCCTTGGTACGCCAGGTTCATGATCTCCTGCAGCGCCCGCCGCTGCGTCGCGTTGGGCGCCGCCAGCGGCTCCGCGAAGTGCGTCAGTCGCAAGAACTCCAGCTCCATGGAGTAGTAGTGCGGCACCACGTAGCGGATATTCTGCGTCAGCCGCCGGCTGTGGTCGACGTCGGGGCTCAGCTGCGCCGCCGTGGTCAGCAGCTCGGCGAACTCGTCGCGTAGCATGTCGAAGGCGCCTTCGATGTTGAGGGCGCGGCGCGCGGCGTCGGCGTCGTCGCCGCGGTGCAGGGCCGCGCTGAACTCGGCGTTCTCGTAGCGGATCAGCGCCGCCTTGGCGTACAGGCTGTACACGGTGCGGTTGTCCATGTCGTCGACGAGCTCGGCCTGCGGGTAGCGCTCGCCCCAGGTGGTGCGGAACAACGGCTCGCTGTACTCGTGGATGGCGTTGAAGCCGCGCAGCAGCTTGCCCTTCTCCTCGCCCGCAATCTCCCGCACCAGCTGGTTGACGGAGCCGCCCAGGTTGGAGCCGATGCCGAACGAGGCGCCGGCGTCCAGCACCGCCATCCACACCATCATGCGGGCCGCGAAGAAGGAGATCAGGGCCTGATTCGCCGGTGGTGAGGAGCCTGCCGCGGCAACCGCCTGGCTCGTGCTTTCGACGTCCATCTGCTCCTCATTGGTCGTCGACAGCTGCAGCAGCGGTTGGAAGCGTGTCCGCAGGATCGACGCGGCGCCCTGCAGGTGCTTCGACAGCCCGATGCCACCGCCGTCACCGTACTTTTGCTCGTACGCAATCATGAGCCACAGCGCGGCCAGCACCTGGTCGAGGTCGAGGTCGGCGTCGCCCGCGCTCATCTGCTGCGTCATGAGATGCAGCGCCTCGGTGTAGTGCGAGACGGACTTGGGCGAGTTGGGGCGGTTGGCGGCCGGAATGAGGTCCTGCTGCGTGCTGCGCAGCCACAGCAGCTCCTGGTCCGCCAGCGCCAGGATCATGTGCATGGGCATGGCATGGCGCTGGGCCTGCAGGAACAGCAGCGAGAAGACCGAGTACTCGGGGTTCTTGGTGTGGTGGTTGGTGGAGAAGCGGGTGCGGTAGTAGTAGATGGCCTCGTGGTCCGTGGGCGTGAAGACAACGGAGCAGGCGGCGGCCATCTCGGGCTGCTGCAGGCCGGACGCGAGCGTGGCCAGGCTGTCATGCCGCGACGCTCTCCTGGCGATGATCTGCGCGGCGGTGCTGCTGGGCATGGGCGGACGGCAATAGTCGGGCGGCGACTGCGGGTCGACGTCGCTGCTGCCGCTGCTAGTGCTGCTCAACGGGCTGGCGGCGCCATGCGATGGAGTGTCGGGCCGGGCCGACGAGGATGACGGGGTGCGGGCGCTGGAGGCCTTTCTAGTATAGGGTTTGCGCGGGCGAGGCCTGTAGTCGCACTGGCGCCTGAGGCGGACGCAGCGCTGGCACACGGGTCGTCCCTCGTCACATTTGACCTTTTTTTCCCGGCAGGTCCAGCAGCCCTGGCGCGAGCGCGGCCCGCTTCGATTGGCGGCGGGCCGGTGTGGTAGTGTAGACTGGGGCGATGTGGCGGTGATGGTGGTGGTGTCGTCTGCCTGGGCCGGCGGCGAGCTAGATGATTCGTCCGGCGTCTGGGCTTGGGACGGCTTGGGTGCGTGCATACTCGGCTGGCGGTACCGTCTGATGGGATGGCAGGGAAACGAGAGAGCGGTTGAGCCTGCTCGGCTTGCGTGGGCGGCGAAAACGCGCGATCTTGACAGTGAAAGAGCCGACGGTGAGCCCCGGAACCTTTCCTAAACTAGAAACTGACCTCCCTAGAGCGGACGAGTCACGCTGCGGGTGCGCGCCCAGCGTCCCGTTGTGTGCCGCCCGCTCATCAGCTGGCCTACCCCCGTCTCCACGAGCTCCCGTCTCCGGGGAAGCAGCCGCGGGGCGTAATGTAACGAGAGCGGATGGTAAAAGGGGCCTGCCGGGCAGGTCGCGCGAGGCAGGGAAAAGCTTCGTGATGGCTCAGGCAGGATCGGGCCAGACACTTGGACCGTGCGCTTAGGGTATGAGGGCGGTGGTGCTTAGGGGTTAGGAAGCGTACCAATATTTAGTAGTATGGCGTTCCCTACCTCCATCGCTGGCAAGGTGGAAAAAGCTTAAAGCACTTGACACTATACAAATTACCCAAAGCGGAAGAGTGGAAGAAGACCAGATACCAGGATGAGGATGCTGTACGACAGCAGGTCGGTGCCGGGCGATCTAAGCACTTCTTACAAGTTATTCAAACGGGACACCATGCTAGTGGATTGGCGCGATGATACAGGACGGATCGTGGCGTCTTGCCGTACGATCCACGCCAGGTCCACGCTGTATCGCACAGTATCTACGTCCTGCGGCGTCCTCACGCATCGTGCAGCAAGACCCGCGGCGGCCGCCCGTAACACCATCTACATTGGGACGCCTTAAGCCCTCTGCGGCTTAGTCGCTATGCCGTTTCGTAGTGCTTTCGCTAACGAGACAAGAGCGGCAGAAAACCAAGCACGGGCCACAATCACGTCGGCAATTCTTCAACTCATCCCATGGCGAGCACCATGCAACTACTGGCCACCGATCCCAGCCTGCTACTGGCACCGTTCTGGAACCATTTCGGAGGTCCACTTCGCCCAGATGCGCCGCAACATGCAGTCGGCAATAGCATGCTGCAATAAAACGGCTGCCCGTCGATGAAACCAGAAGCCCCTGGCCCGGAACCCAGAGATCAATCCCCAACCTCCACCCTCCACCCTCTTCCACCTCTCCGCCTCATGACGCAGGTCAAGCTCCCCGTCCAGGCCCGGTCCAGCCATGTCGAGCAAGCCCGCCGCACCGTGAACGCGGCCATTGACGCGGCCGACGCCGCCCTGCGCGCCCTGAACAAGGACATCCATGACCACCCGGAGACGGCGTACCAGGAAGTCCACGCACACGACGCGCTGTGCGCATTCCTCGAGAGCCAAGGGTTCGCGGTAACGCGCCACGCCTACGGGCTCGCAACCTCCTTCGAAGCGTCCGTCGGCAGCAGCAGCGGCGGCGCACGTGAGATCGTGTACTGCGCCGAGTACGACGCGCTGCCGGGCATCGGCCACTCATGCGGGCACAACCTGATCGCCACCGCGTCCATGGCCGCGTTCGTCGGCGCCGCCAAGGCGCAGCAGGCGCTGGGCTTCGGCGGGCGCATCCGCATCCTGGGCACGCCGGCCGAGGAGGGCGGCGGCGGCAAGATCAAGCTTCTCGATGCAGGCGCCATCCCAGCGTCCACGGCGGCTGCTATCATGGCGCATCCGGTCGCCGGCCACATGGCTAAGATCCCGGGTGCTAGCGGGCTGGCAGGGTCCAAGCTGATCTGCAGCCACAAGTTCAAGATCGAGTTCGTGGGGTGTGCTGCCCACGCCGGCGCGCAGCCGTGGGATGGTGTTAACGCTCTCGATGCTGCTGTCGCTGCGTATACCAATGTCTCGATGCTGCGCCAGCAGATCCGCCCCGACGAGCGCGTGCACGGCGTCATCGAGGACGGCGGCCGCGTGCCCAACGTCATCCCCGCGTACACGCGCATGGCCTGGAATGTGCGGGCGCCCAAGGTCAAGGCGGCGGATGCCCTGCGTGAGCGCGTGGATGCTTGCTTCCATGCGGCTGCGGCGGCCACGGGGTGCAAGGTCAATATCGTCGAGTGAGTAGTCGGCCCGCGCTGGTTGTTGGTCTTGGGTCGCGGGGTTGGGTTTTGCTGACTTTTTTTCGCCCTCAGGGGTCCCATGTACAAGGATCTGCGCGCCAACTTGACCCTGTGTAAGACATATGTCGAGGATATGCGGGCGTTGGGCGAGAAGATCATCCTGACTGAAGATGAGGCTGCCACTGCTTCCACCGACATGGGTATGTCTCTGATTCCCTGTGCTACTCAACCCGAGGTGGACTACTCCCTTCCCCCTTCTCTTCCCTGCCGTGTCTTTATTTGTCTTGCTTTTCTCTTCCCCGTCCCTCTCTCTTCCTACTCCGGATGGGGTCTTAAGAGACCCTATATTCTCAAATTCAAATCCAAAAGCTTAATGCTCCTTCGGTCTCAGAACTGACTCGAACATATTCCAGGCAACGTCTCGTACACAGTGCCGAGCTTCCACGGCGCCTTCGGTATCCCGGCTCCTGGGAACGTCGTCGGGCACCATCCGGGCTTCGCGGCGGCCGCCGGCACGGATGAAGCACACGCCGCGGCGATCCAGTGCGCTAAAGGAATGGCCATGTTGGGCTGGAGGGTGTTGACAGATGACCGTATTGCGGAAGACGCTAGAAGAGACTTCGAGCAGGATGATTAATGTAAGTGGTATGGATGTTGGGAGTTATCAATTGTAAATACACCGTCACGAGATATGATATATCAACAACCTTTTCAAATATTGGGCTCTCATCACGGCTACTATCGATTTTTAGCTTACAAAGATCCGTAAGCTCGAATCCTACGCGGATCCCGATAGACGGCGTCAGAAATCTGCCCGCTGCTCAACGGCTGTATACGATTGCCCACCGTCTGGACGTCGCTTCCGAAATGTTCTCTTCGCTTGCCCTCACGCACCGCCGTGATGCCAGACATCGGTCCGGTTGCGGGAAATTACGTCGACAAACCCAAGATCATCTTCGTCGTCAATGCAAAAAATGCGCCGAAATACATCCAAGAGTTCTACCACCACGTTTCCACATTCACTAATTGACCGGTCTGATAAGAGACTAAGACCAGCTGCTGCCGCCAGAGAACCGGAAATAAGAAGCGATTCGGAGCACACTCGGCCACAGAAAGGGATGTCATATCGGGCAAAACATGGCAGGGCGGGATGGCATAGCTTTAGCAGCTCTGACCTGGAGGGGGGTATGAGAGCTGTGATGGCGGTGAGGACAGACACACGTACTGCGCTCGCCGTAGAACACCCGATCCATGAATTTCTAATCCCATCCCTGCCGATATCTCCCCGCGCCGTCTGGTGCTGGACGTGGATCTACAAGAAACGAGCAACGCCTTTTTTCTTTCTCCGGACACGAAAATGCGGCAGTCCTGCAATCATCCGTGTTCTATTCTGCCAGGTTGGTGAGCGCTGGCGTTACTTTCTTACCCCCTTTCCCCCAACGAACCGAACGAACCCTGGTGACGTTGTTGGAGGTGCGTGCGTTGCGTGCGTTCCATGCTGCCAACACACGGGCCGTCACTCGGCCGATTTCGGCCTAGCACCCACTTTACTCTTTAGAGGCCGCACGTAACTGCATCGGACATGGTCCCCTGGCTCCCTACGTTCGACGTTGTTCTTAGGGGCTCTTGTTTGGGGAAAGTTCACTTCCAAGGGTATAAATGGGTAGCCGCGGTCTGAAGGAGATGTGGAGTTGTCGGACTCTGTGGTTTCTTGCGGTGACGACGGCCCTTGGGCTGACGTACCCCGTTGATCCATCTCGGAACATGCTCCGGGTATGGGCGAAGGGAGGTGGTCTGTGAGAAATGGATGCCCTCGCATAATCACGGCAATAGGTAACTTGGAATTGCTCGTGCGATGCTGCTAGCGTAGACCCTGGTATGAAAGACCCTCACCCATTGGATCTGTGATGGACAACCCGCCAGCTGAGCTCTGCAGCAGCAGAGAGTCGTTGATATGCAGAAATCTACTGAACTCATTGTTGTGCGTCTTTCCCACTTCATGTATATACTTTCCGACTGCACTTGCAGTAGCGGAGACGTCGTAGCCAGAAATCTCATTGTTGTCGCCTGTTGTCTATATGTCTATTGAGACAGCTGCTCTAAGCATGCCGAAACATGTTAGCAAGGTCAATGGGCCTACTTAAGGAAGCGTCTTCCCCGAGTTGCATAAGAACCTCGTGCTCATGATTCGCAACGTCGTCCGGCACCTACCTTATGCCTAGGTTACTGTCATGGTGCAGAGGGGAATCCAACATCCAGAATACCATTGCACGCAGCGAAGACATACAGCAAAACAACAACGAAGAGAAAGCGCGCTCCCCCCGATAACACTCAGAGGACCCTTTCTCTTCTCTGACGCGTAGTCGCACACCAACCTCGCTAGTCCCAATCCTTCCAATAGCCCCAAAAAAGCGCCACATAGGTACCGAAACCACGAGGCACGGCACGGCGGCGCGGCGCGCGACGCGGGGCACATCCGGATCTCATTCGCTGGCGGCATGCCCACCACCAACCACCAACCGCCGTCAACCACACAAGAAGCACACGCTGTAAGCTTCCACGGGAATAATCTCCAACCCCGGGAAACGCACTTCCCTCCCCCTCTTTCTCGTCACGCCCACAAGTCGGGTGAAAAAAAAAAAAAAAAAAAAAGAGCAAAACCCAAGGCTTCTGTTTCACGCTAAAGAAAGAGAAACCAAAGCAGCTGGGCAAAAGGATTAAAAAGAAACCCCACCGGCTCGCAAGGGGAGGAGGAGGTGGTTGTCCGATCGCCAAAAGGATGAAGAGCAGGTGACAGCTATATGCCGACCAGACTAAAAGTCTTGGCGAACCCCCGTGACTTTCGTGCACGAGCCCGACCTAGCGTACATCATCACGTGTAAGGTCACCAAGACTTTTTTCTAGGGGGTCTACGGAAGTCTCCCCATATAATATATTCTTAATACGTTAAGAAAATATATAAGATCTTCTTTATATAATATATTTTTAATATATTTTTAATGTATTCTTAATACATTAAGAAAATATAAGATATACTTTAAATTTCTAAGTCTATTAGAATTAATTCTCAACGTATTAATAATATATTAGAAATACTACGAGCTAGTGAGCGAATAAGAAATGTCATAGGATTCCAACTGGTCGGGGGGGGGGGGAGGGGGGGTGCGCCACCGGTCGCCAAGGCTTTTAGCGAGGTCGCCAATGCTGTGCCCTCCCGCTAAGATTAGCGGCGGGCGAAACTAACGCACTACGCAGGCGAGAAGGATTCCACGGCGGAGCATTCTGGCTGGCTGGCGCACCCTGTCTAACGCTAAGCAGTAGTAGCACAAAACGGTCCCGAATCTAAATTCTTTTTTTTTCTCACTGCTGCTGCTGCTGCCGCTCTTCTCAGTGGTGGCCCTATGCAAGCCTCACTCCCGCAACCCTGTTTTTGTGGGGACGGGCTAGCCATACATAGGTTCGTCGATACAAAGGGTGAGGTGGAGTCGTCGGTACCAGGGCGCGAGTACCGTTGGTCGAGCACTTGCTTTTTTTCCTTCCCTTTTTTCTCTTTTCTTCTTCCCCCCTTCCTTTTTCGCTCTTGGAGTGTTGTTGATCCCGAGTCTTGACCGACGTGGACGAGGCGGCGACGATGACGACGATGGCAGCCTCTGGCCACAACACGCGACTGTTGGGGTTAGTAACAGTTTCAGTTGCGATGCGGCGGTCCACGATATAGCCGTCGTCGTGAGGCGGCGCCGGCGCTAAACGCGGGTGCCAGCCGCCCTTGCCCCCCTTGCTGCTGATGAAAGACGCCACCGCTGCTCCTCAACGCCACATCCTTCGAATCTACGTACGTAGTCAGTACGGAAGTCTTGCAAAATGCCGCTCCCCGATCGTCCAAGGCACCGTCGCCGGTCTTCGCGTCCTGCTTCACATCTTCGACGGGAAGCCATCAGAGAACCCCATCACTTCAAAGCCTGCTACCAAATCACGTGTTGATTCGATGGAGATTCCTGCCATATACCTTCGGAAGAAGAAAAAGAATTAGGAGAATACTCTCAGATTGTCATTACGTGAATTCTGGCTTTCCTTTATATGTTTTCCCCCCGGCCATTGGGTATCTCAGGCATGCAAAGCTTATGTAAGTGGGTGTGCGCGTGGCTTTTTTCGTGTGCGAGATTCGAGAGAGAGAGAGAGAGAGAGAAAAAGGGGAGAGAAATGCTCGCAATGAGAGGCGAGATGTATGTGAGGACCCCAGGCGCATTTACAAACTCCATCCCTGAGAGAGAGAAAAAGAGAAAAGAAAAAAAAAAAGGGGGGGGGAACTCCGACTCTTTAACCCCGGTCGGCGAGAGAAATAACAATAGGTCGGAAAGAGAAGCGGGTCGGGAAGGATACCTCACACGGCCCTCTCGCACTAGTCGGGACTCTCGTTGTTCTTCATCTACACTCTCTCCAGTCCGTGGGTGGGGGGCAGTCGGCACACACCGCCCCGCCCCACCCCGCCCGGTAAGAATATATGTTTACTGCATTCAGTTCAGCTTGCGAGCCGTCTACAGGGAAACAAAATGGAGTTCCTGCCTACCACGGAACAAACTTGGAGCAAGCATGCTGCTCGAGGGGGGTTTTATTTTACGAAATGCCCCTTTCAGCCCGGCCTCAACGCAAGGTGCCCAGCGTCCGGCCGTTGCCCTGGATTTCCGTCGGCACGCCCCGCAGCGACCGGGCGGGTGGTAATTGCGAGTTTGGCCGCGGGGTGGTCGGCTTAGAGCCGGGCTGCTGCTGCTGCTGCTGCTGCTGTACGGGCGCGGAGCGGTCCTGCAGCTGGAAGGCGTGCTGGGGCTGGGGCTGGGGCTGGTACAGCGGCTGCTGGCTCTGGCTCTGCTGCGAGGACGCAACGTGCGACAAGCCCTGCGAGGACATGTTGGAGGAGGCACGGGAAGCAGTCGAGACCATGCTGTCGGCGCGGGTGGGCAGGTTGTTGTCTGTCGTCCGCGAGGTGCTGCCGCTGCGGGTCGAGGCCGAGTCCTCCTGCTGCTGCGGGAACTCGGGGCCGTTGCCCGAAGCGCCCATCAGCTCGGGGAAGAGATTCTTGGTGGAGATGGCGTCGGCGAACTCCTTCCAGCGGATGATCTGGCTGCCCGTCTCGTCGAACTCCAGGCTCCACACGTACTCGTTGGTGAAGGGCCCGGAGACGGTGCGGCCGGTGGCGATGATCCAGAGACACACCTTGCGGGCGGGCACGTCCTCGATGATTTCGTGCACCGACATGTGCATTTCCTTGAAGGTGTTGGCCATCATGTTGAGCGACCGCTGGCAGGCCGAGTTGTCCTGGGGCGCGGCGCCGAGCGACTTGGGGTAGATTTCGCGCCAGCAGCTGCGGTCGCGCAGCTTGAAGACGGTCGTCGTGTCCAGGCGGTTGAAGGCGTCGACGACGGCCAGGGCGGTCTGGCGCTGGCGCGTCATGCCATTGTCCTGGTACTTGGACGACTTGTCCTTGAAGAGGGCCACGAACGGCATTGCGGCGGGTGGGTGGGTGGTGGGGACAGCACGGCCGAGGGCGTCGTTGCGCTGGAGGGCGCCGGGCACTTGCAACCGTCTCGAGGCACGCAGCCGGCGGGTGGGATCTGGGGCTTGCTTGGAGCTTGAGGACGCTCTCTTGGGCGAGCTGCGTGGGCCAGGGCAGGGCAGAGGTACTGTATTAAACGCAGATTAGCAGCGCAGCCCTGGCGCGATCGGCGCAGGGGCGCTTCCCTCCGACTCGTGTCACTGGCCCGCGCATTACTCACGCCCAGCCGTGGCCTGGCGGACCGCGCCCCGGCCGCCCGCCTCTGCTGCACGCCGCGAAGCGCGCAAGGGGCGCGCGGCAGCTGCCGGATTGCATGTTGGCGGCGTGGAGAAGCGAGAGGCGGGCTGGAGGCGCGGGCACACGGGCGGGGCGGCGCTATGTACCAGCCAGTGCTCGGCTGTTGATGGCGTCAGGCACCGTCGCAACCACCGCCGCGACGCTGCACACGCCGATTCCTGCCAGCCCGGCTGCGCCCTCACATGACGCCCGGCACCCGCCGAGCGCCCTGGCACCTGGCACCTGGCATCCTGGCCGATGCTGGGGACGGCTGCGATTCGCCACCCACCCCCTCCTCATCGCCGCAAGCAGTGCCGTCTGCGGGTGCGCCAAGCTGCCCGGGGCGATAGGGGACCGCGGTGGCGTTCCACAACGGCCGGGGCGCCGCCCACCGCCATCCTTTTGCGCGGATGTTGGCGCGCATCAGATGGGCGGATCTTCGCCGCCATCTGCCACAGCATCGCAGCCGGCGGCCAGTCACAGCCGCAGGACGCCCAGGGGCAGGCCTGCATCATCTGCACTGTCTCGGATAACGACCATCCGCCGAGCTTGCGCCTTGGAAAACGAGCCTTACGCAAATCTTCGGCCGTTGCGGCAGCGAGCGACACCGGCTGACTCGCCGCGGCCGCGGGTGACTCGTTCCGCTTGGGCATCACCTCGCTGGCGAGATTGCTGCTCAGCGCGTGGGCATCAACCGGCCGCCCAGTGCCGGAGGTCTCTCCGCTGAGACCGAAACAGCAACCCCAAGCCTACGGTGCAGCAGAACTACGATCCGTAAGCAATGGGCTTTCTCCAAAAACGCCGTCTGTCCCTCCTCTCCCATGTCTTCCCAAGGTGCTCACAGCTCCACCACTTATTCATATTTGCGAGATCGCCTGCGCGGCTCCCAGTCCAAATGGATTCCCTCTCCACTGACAGCTCGAGGTCCGTCCGATGTCCCCAGCCCCCCATTGGCCGCCTCGTCTGAACTGATTTCCCTAGCAGCTCCTGGGAGCAACGCACCCCCTCGCTCCCCCTCGCCCAAGGCCCGCTCCCGCCTCCGCCGAGCAGCCCAACCCGCCGTGCTCAGCGAGTGAAGCATTCCCAGGCCCTCGTCCGGTACCAGCCGCCGCAAGTCTGCGGCGTGGTCGAGGTGCGCAAGAATGCCTGCTTCCTTGGCGTCACCGCCATCGTGCGCCGGGAGACGCGTGAGATTGTCGACTCCAGCGAGTACGGTACCTACGAGTACCCAAGGGTCAAGTATGTCGTCGAGGACCTTAGCTGGCCCGTCTTCAAGCGCTTCGGCGGCCTGGACATCATAGACCCGGACCTCCTCCTTGTGCTGGAGGCCAAGTCTCGCTGGTGGACAAGGACGGACGACTGGTTCCTGCTGGCTCAGTACGCCTTTGGCAAGAGCCGCAGGCGGACCCTGTTCACCTTTGCTGATCCGAGTGTGCCAAAACTCCCGCGTGCGCTGCCCGCCCCTCCTCCGTTCGGACAACCCCATGGAAGGAACAGCCGTATGTCGGACCGCATTGAGGAACTCGCCTGACAACTACCGTTGGGCCTATCGGTGGGAGTCGTGGCATAGCCTTGGCCTGGATATTTTGCCTGTGGGGGTAAAGCTTGTTCTTTACCCTGCGTGGATCCGACTTCTTCACTTCACTCGTCAGTGTGTCCAAGCGTAGATTTTCCCCCCATCCCGCTAGATCGCAGATCCCCATGCTCCAACCTTAAGGATGGCGGGCCTTCCCGGCCCATCGAGCCACCAGATGTCTTCCAAGCCGGAGGTCTAGATCCTGGGCACGGATGTATGTAAGATGACTTGCATATCCGTGGATTGCGGAACATCCGGACTGGATGGACTTGACCGGAACAAGTTAAAGAACCACAGCCGTTGCGTTTCGCCTAGAGTCTAGGCCCTCCTACCCCACAAGCTTAGCCGACGGTACCATACCTGTGGCCATCTACTCCGAGCACGTTCCTTGCCTTAATCCAGTCTTCCTGTTACCCACCGGGTCACCGCTCGAGCCCCGCTGGACCTTTCCCCGGATCGGAAGCCACCAGCCCTTCCGTCAGACTGGGATCTTCTTCTACTCCCCGGACTTATCCCCAGGACTCCATCCGGATGCCAGACCACTGGCTGGTCCTGGACCATCTAGACCCCGAAAACAATTCATTTCATGAGTTTCATGCTGCGCAAAAGTTATAATCTTCCACGAGCAACGGTCGAGCACACATCCATCAACGGCAGACGTAGCGTTCGTCTTTACATCCGGTTCACCCAAAAACAAATCCATTGTATCGCCGTGCGCTACCGTTACTTAGCGTCGCCGTCCTTCATACAGTCTACTTCTTTTACTTGCCCCAAGATACGGGCTTCTCTTAACATCACACTTTACTGACTCACACTCCCTCGACTGCTTTTTGCTTTGTGTTCACTGCTCTTTTCTGTACTGCATTTTCATGGCGTTTTACTTGGTACCTCTCCTGGTAGGGGAAGGAACAGGATGGATGGGAGGACTACTGAAATTTCAAATTTGGCGGCACATTTGTTTTTATTGCTTTGTTTTTCCTGATTTCATTTCCATATATTCTTGGCGGTACAGTCGTTGTGATACTTAAAGCACGCTCTCGCACATCTTCTTGGTTTTTCATTGGATTCGGGTCATGGGCGGCTTTCCTCCAGCATTCTCGTGGGTTTCCTGGAACAAATTCTAGATCTTCCTAAGCAAATCTCTAATCAGCAAGATACGTATTGTGCTTACCTGTCTACAACTAACTTGCGTATCGTTTTATTGAACATTGTCGTTTGGTCCTTGACGCCTCACATGCCGATTCAATAGTAAGGCGAGGTGAAAAGAAGGAGGGGAAAAAAGAGAAGGGAATGTAAGGTCACACGCGCTTCGCTTCACAGAATCGAATCGAATCCCTCGACCGCGTCCATCTCACTTATTCGGAGATTTCTGTCCCTCGCTGCTACCGGAAGACAGGGCTCCCAGTCAATCTGAGAATTGGTCAATCTGAACCAATTTCATAAACCGAGTTTTCGTTTTACTTACCCAATTTGGTGGCTGAATTGTCAAACCAATTTTGTCCCTAAAAGTAACCAATCAATTCAATCAATTCAACTAATTTGGTTCTAAGCCTATCTAGGCGAGCGCTAGCTATATCTAGATAGCTTCCGCGGTGGCCGCTCAATATCGCGGCGATAGCTCAATACCATGACGGCGGCGGTAGCAGCCAGGCGTATAAGGCATAAAAGGTTCGTGGTGGCGGCGGCGGCAGCAGTAGTAGCAGCGGGAGGATCAACACCATGCCAAGAATCGTGACCTAACTGCCTGGTTAAATTGCAATCAAACCAATCTCAAATTGCCTAAGTCTTGGCAAGTCAATTCGTCACTAAATTACTTGCAATCTAGGACTTTAAAACGCTTGAATTGATTGAATTGATTGACAAGAAGCCCTGCCGGAAGTCCGTTACAAAGCAACCATGTGTCGCATCATGCTCACTGACGGCTAAATGGAGGTATATTCTGCTTTCCCATATGCGGTAGGTAGATGAACTGACGTCAGCCACCAACGCTTTTACGCGCTTACCTCGTTGGGAAGGAAGTTCGAGCGTGTCCCAACTTGAAGGCCCGAAGGAAGCCGGAGGTGGCACCGACACGTGCGGCGGTAACACATGGCATGCATGCACGGCTAGTTCACGGAACCGGTGGTGCTTATTTCGACGATGACGAGGAGGCTGAAAGCAAGGGACTTGGCTGAAGCGGCACATCTTTCCCTTTCCCCCGTCCGCCCGACTCGTCCGTCTGCCTCTCACCCATCTGAACCCATCGATTCCCCCTCCTCCTCGGCCCACCACCTCCCCCTCTCCTTGAACCTCAACCACATCGGCCCCAACGTCATGGTAAACGTATCGCGCATCCCCTCATCAAACGCCCTGCCCGCCTGATCGTCCACCTCCCCCTCCCCCACCTCCTCCTCCTCCTCCCACCCCAAATCGAACCGCAGCGCCGCCCGCGCCAACACGCTGCGCATCTCCCACATGGCCAACGCCTTGCCCGCGCACGCGTACCGGCCGATCTGAAACGGGAAAAACGCCCTGCTCGTGCCATCGCCCCTTTTCCGCGCATCGCGGACGAGTTCCGGCATGCCGCCTCGCGCGGCGTCGTCGATGCACCTCTCGGGCACGAAGTCGTTGGGCGGCGCAAAGTAGCGGGCCGAGCGTTGCAGGGCGTACGGCGACATGTGGACGTCGGTGTTGCCGGGGATGACGAGCTCCTCCGGGCTTCCCTCGCCTCTTCGACGCGGCGGCTGCTGCTTCTCCCCGCCGACGACCAGCGGCTCGTCGTCGTCCAGCGCGACGCGCAACCCCTCGGGCGGCGTGATGCGCGGGTTCCCGCCCGGCGTGGCGGGCTTCAGCCGCATGGTTTCGTTGATGACGGCGTCGAGCAGCGGGACGGCGGCGAGGCCGGCGGCGAGGGGGGCTTGGAGGGCGCGCCAGTGGCGGGGCTGGCGGGAGAGGTAGTAGAGGGCGTTGATGAGGGTGTTGGAGGTCGTGTCGCTGGTGGTTGGCGGTGGTGGTTAGCGTCTTTTGGAGGATGCGGAGGGGAGGGGAGGGGAGAGACGGACGCTCCGGCTATGACGATTGTGCGGCCGTCTTCGTCGAGGGCCGCTTGTGTGCGTGGCGCGTGCGGGCTGCGGGCTTCGTAGGCTTGGAGGATGTGCGTGCATATGTCGTTGGGCGGCTGGGAGGCGGCGGGTTTGGAGGCGGCGAGGGCCTGTTGGGGGAATCGTCATGGATGTCTTTGGTTCCTCTGTCTTGCACAGGAGGGAAATTCAGGAAAAGGAAAGGAAAAGCGATGCACTCACCTTCCTCTTCTCCGCCACCAACCCAGCGCAATACCTCACAAACGGCCTCACCGGCCCATCCGCCCCGGGAATCTTCGACAGCGCGTTCAACAACCACGGAATCGGCTTCAAGACATCAATAAACAACTGCTGGGCCTTCGACGCCCTCACCGCCCAATGCCCGACGCCGCCGCCGCGCAACTGCCCGAAATCGCGGCCAAACCCCACCACGCCCATCAAGTCGTACGCCAGATAGGCGATCCAGTCGGTAACATTGATGGCCTTCGCGCCGCCCTCGCCCGCCGTCGCGATGGCGTCGAGGAAGATGCCGATGGTGAACTGCAAGTCGGGGTCGTACTTGGCGACTTGGTGCTGAGGGCGGTCTCCCACGGCTTGCGCCGCTGCCGGTGGTCGGCGAGCGAGCGCATCTCGATCAGCCCGAGCCGGTCGTCGTTCCAGTCGGAGAGCGCGTAGAGGGTGGATTTGCGGCACGCGGCGAGCGGCGCGACGGCTTCGGCGCGGGCGACGGAGAGCTCGCGGGGGCCTTTTGGGTGGGAACATGGGGTTAGTTTGGTGTGGTTGGTCGTGTTGTTGTTCAGGGTCTGTATCCCGGGTCTTTCGTTCCCCTTTGCTCTCCCTCCTCTCTCTTCTTTTCTGATGTTTGGCTGCTGAAGGCCCTCGGATCAAGCAATCGCCCCCCACAAGAGAGAAAAAAAAAAAGGAAAAGAAAGAAACGAAGAAGGCACAACTCACCCGTCCTCACCACATCCCCAAACTGCCTATGCAACCCCTCCGACTCCCTATGCCACTGCACCCGCCTCGCCGACACCGCCACCGCATACAACTTGCTAAACCGCGCCAACGCCGGCCCCGGGAAGCGGCGCAGGCGATGGAACCAGCCGCGGTAGATCAGCATCGACGCTGCCAGCCCCAGCGCGAGCAGGGCGGCCACGCGCGCCAGCTCGGCAGCGGCGTCGACGTACGACGACGGCGCGTCGAAGACGTGCACGCCGACGCCGACGAGCGCGATCCCGATGTGCGGCAGCATCAGGTCGATCTCGACGAGCTGGATGCCGCCGTGCACGCCGACGCCCGCGAGGACGGGAGATGGGGGAGGCAGATCGCTCTCTACTTGTATGTGCATCGGCGCACCTGAGGCGGCCATCTCTCGTCCGTAATCGAAAAGAAAAAGCAATGTAGCGCGCGGCGCGGCACGGTCGATCGCTTCCCGCATGTGGGCATTGTGGCATTGCCTGCTTGGGCAGCGTGGCCGACGGGGGGAGTGGAGCGGGCAGCCCCGCCACGGCGGGTGAGAAAAAAAACTGCCTTACACAGGCAGTTAAGTACACGATCCGGACATAAATATAAGTTTTAAATGCACGCATTTACGCCCAGATCTTGTGTTCAACTACCCGTCCCATGTCGAATTTTTCTATGAGGCAGATGCGGGCGGTCAATTTCTTTTGTCGCCCGCCGTGGCCCCGCTCGCTCCTCGTTTGATGATGCGCGGCTGGGATCAGGCCGGGGGTTCGTTGGCGCCTTCTTCTTGCGGGTCATGCGTCCGACGGATCCGGCGGCGCGGGTCCGTGGCATTTGCGTCTGATTATGGAGCTGGGGAATAGATGGAGCGTGATTGGTGCATCGGGCGTTGCGGGATGCGAGAGCGATGTGGAGAAAACGGTTGCTGCTGAACGTGTATGTATGTACGACCCAAGCATTCTTGCCTGGAAAGAGTGGCAAGTAGATTTTGGGCATCCACGCTGCGCCATCTGTTGGTCATCACGGCTTGTTTGATGCGGAGTTGGGGTGGTGTTCATATTTGTTTGTATTTTGCTCCTTGAAGCGTCCATACGAAAGAATGTCGCCTGCAGAACTACCAGAGCTATACGCCGTGCGTTACCCCTACACTTGTGTCCTCATCCCTTGCAACAAAACGAACGCACTGACAGAAAGTTCCTAAGGTCCCTGTTGCCTCTTGTCGGTTGCAGCTGCGTCTAGCTCTCCTTCGCTTTCTTTGTAGGGCGCCCGGCAGCATCAAGTTCGCCCTCATTCTGCTCGGGAGACCTATCTCGCTTGCCGATGCCTCGCGAGATTTCTGTACCACCGCCGACAAGCCGCGGCTCGTCGGGAGGATCGGGATATGGAACAGATTCCTCATCGAATATGTTATTGTAGCCCTGAAACCCTTGCAGATCTTCCAAACTAAAGCTGATGGGCTCCGCCGGGCGGACCCACCTGAGGTTTTGGTTCGGCATCGCTTCACCTTGGATTTTGGATGTAATGCTTTTGCTTTTGAACACTGCTTCGGGAGCTTCGACGAGCTCGACGATGCTGTGCCAGCCTCTCTCCATGATTTGGGCACACAAGGCTTTATCACCCTAGAAAACAGATGTTTTGCATCAGCCACTGGCACCACAAGCAAACCCGGGAGATGAACCAAGATCAGGACTAGTGGGAAAAAAAAAGCCTTTCACACCACCAAAGCCGCGTGCGTACAATGGAGCTTCAATTCGAAGCTGCTGTCCGATTCGTACTCTCTGTTGCATGCGAGAAAGTTGGGTTTGGGCATGCGGATAAATCCGTGGCGCGCACCGTCTTCCAGTATGTCCGCTATCTTCCAGAGCATGGCGACGATGTAGCTCTCACTCCAGGCTTTTCTTTTCAAAAAGTGCTCAATAGACGACAAGAGGCTGTGATCGTCGCAGATTTTGGGATCCTCGGGAGTCACAAATGCACGGTAGGCTAGCCTGACCCAGAAAGCGCGCCACCACTCTTCTCGTACGAAGAGGTTATCCAACAAGTAAGGCTCCACTCTCTTCCGCTCACCATGCATCTCTACGCGATATTTTGCGATTTCTTGGGCGCTCTTCGGTATATCAGAGTCGGTCAATGTGGCAAAAGGCCTGCACACCGCCATTAATGGCGGCCCGTCTTGTTTCGGGTGCGCTATTGGCCTGGCCGCGTCCCATGCTCTAGGGTCAAAGATGAGGGCCCAAACGCTAACCTCAATTGGTGAGAGGATTGCGACAACACTGGCCTTGCGAGTCTTGAGAACTTCCAGAAGCGCAGCCTTGCGTTGAGGCCAGCCTTGGTACTCGTATTGCGATCCGGATTGCAGGACAGTGCGGAAACCATTTTTGTACCCATCGATGATGAGGGATACAGCCCAGTAGGCCGATGCAACTACGGACTTTTGAGGTACGCTGGGAAACCTCGGGCCCTGCTCGGATGACATCGTGAATGACCTTATTGCCCATTGTTGAGGATCGTCGAGGGCACGGTCAACGCTGATCATGGCGTCATAAATCTCTCCAACGAGCTGGTGAGCGTCTTGGTGAGTCTGTACGCTAAAACTAGGGTCGTTCCCGGTAGTGTCACGCGGAAATCGGCAGTCGCGAACTTTCTTTGCCGCGGCTGAAGTGGTTATCTTTGCATCCTCGTCCAGTTCATTCCAGGGCTTGTAGACTGTTCCGGTCGCTTGAAGTGGGCTGTAGCTCGCAGTGGTGGCTGTCGTGCTGGGAGTGGAAACGAACTGGTTGAACCCAGTAGAGGCTGTCGTGCCGGGCGTGGAAACAGTGCTGTTGTCACGCATCGTGCAAACGTGAGAGGACGTAAGATGCTGATGACGGCTCAGGCGAAATCGATTTGGGTGCTAGCGATGCTTTGCGGCAAGATGACGGTTGTGAGATGGAGTTGATGCCTGAATGCGTGCAGATGTTTGGGCGTAGGATGAACATGAACGCTCTCAAGCGTCCAAGAAGGGGGGCAGCACGGCGGCATTCGAGGCTGGGCAGCCACGACTTTCTCGGGCCCAGCACAGCAACTGACTAAAGTGGCAAGCTGACGCATCTGGCAGGCGCAGCTTCCAACTTCAGGGCTTACGTCGGTAGTCGAAGCAAACATCTGAACGCAGATGTGAGTTTTATGACTTCACATTCACATACACCCGCGTAGGTGGGGGTAACATCTCGGTAGGCTCAATTGCGACAAGGCAAAAAGACGACATCCTGACTTTTAATTATTCTCTTTGCCACCGACCTCTAGATATTGAAACCACCATGTTCGGCAGCCTCCACAAAGCGCCACAGCCCTGCTTCCTTAGCAGCCTTCTTGACGACCGATACTTCCTCATCTTTCACCGCTCGGTTGATGTCTTTGTATCTGACCGTCTCGCTCCTTTTCTCGTCCGCCTTCACGCCGCCGGGCTCCGTGACCTCCTCGTCTGCCTCGTCCTCCTTCTTTTTCTTCCCACGTCGATTCGCCTTCCCGACATGGGCGCGCGGGAAGTATTGCTCCATGACATGCACGAAGAGATCCTTCGACACGTTTTCCGCCAGCCACTTCATAATCTCCACGCCCTCATCCTCCTTCCCCGGCATGACCAAATGTCTCACCAGCACACCCGACTTCGCGATGCCATCAGCGGTGAAGCACAAGTCTCCAACCTGCCGGTGCATCAACTTCACGCTCTCCATGGCGGCCTCGGCATACCCATCCGCCTTCAGCAGCCGCCTACTCGTGCTCCCCTTCCAGACCTTGAAATCCGGCAGATAGATATCGACCAGGCCATCCAGCAGCTCGATGCTCTCGGGGCTGTCGAACGCGCTCGTATTATAGACAATGGGGATGCGCAATCCCATCTCCCGCGCGGCCAGGATGGACAGCACGACCTGCGGCACGACGTGCTCGGGCGTGACCAGGTTGACGTTGTGGCAGCGGCCCACGTTCTGCAGCTTCAGGAACCACTCGGCCAGCTCCTCGGGCGTCAGGTCGAAGCCGTTGCGCTGGTGGGCGATGTCGTGGTTCTGGCAGAAGACGCAGCGCAGGTTGCAGCCGCTGAAGAAGACGGAGCCGCTGCCGTTGTGGCCCTGCAGGCACGGCTCCTCGCCAAAGTGCGGCGCGATCGTGTTGACCTTGACCTCGGCCGCGCCGATCAGGCACACGCCCGTTGTTTCGTAGCGGTTGACGCCACATTGCCGCGGGCAGAGGTTGCAGTTGCGGAGGTGCTTGTAGGCGGCGGCGCGCTTTTTGGCGGCGCGCTGCTCGTCGAGGAGGAGGTAGCGCGGGATGTAGTCGTCGAGCAGGAAGGGCGGCGCCAGGTGCAGGTGGCGCCGGTGCGGCGGTCGGGTCGTCGACGGAGGCGGTGGGAGGGCTTGTGGGCGTCGCGGCGTGACGGGCGTCGCGCAGCGGCGGTAGTGGTGGGCGACGGGCGATGCGTTGGCAGCGGGCTTCAGCCGTACGAGCCGCCGCGCGCGGGCGAGAGGTTTCGCGCAGAACATGGTGTGCAATTAGGCATGCTGTGGTGGATGGGCGGGCGGGTTCGTGCTGGAGACTGCCCCGCGAATGTGTGGATGGCGGGCGGGCGCGGGCGAGCGGACCGTGACGTCGTGCCAGCTGCGGCACCAATCACGCGGAACACCCCGGATTAATCACCCACCGGTACCTGACTTCCATCCATCGCTTGCGACTCATCGGCCAGGATGCAAAGGTCGCCCCGACGAACCCGAGCCCGCCTCCGACTGATTCCTCGCTCACGACATGAGCCGCTGCTCATCGGCGTCGGCGTCGCCTAGTTCTGGTGTTGGAAGGAGACAGCCGCTGAAGGCCCAAGTTTCGTCCGCCACGGTGGTGAGAGCACCCCACGTGAGTTGAGCCGCTTGCGGCTACTACCGAGCAGATGCCTCGTTATGGCCATCTTGCGACCCGCCCAAGCCTATCGACCTGCCGAAAGGATGCTGGCAGCTGGCCGAATCTGCGATGAAGGGGTCCAGAGGCACCTCGACCGAGCTGTGGCTGAGTTTAGCCTATCGTGCCCTACCCAGATAGGCTAGCGTCCTGATCCCACGCGGTGTCATTTGCCCAAGTATAGCGTCCTTGTACAGCCACACCCGGCATATACCTGCGCTACCTTCCCCTATCGTCGACGAAACAAGTCGGTTCGAACATGAATCTCCAGAGTAGCTCGCTGATGGCTTATGGGCGATTACACTGGCTATGGCTTAGGGTCCTCTCCATTCGGAGCTGAGTAGCATGCTGAGTGATTCATTTCCGAGGCCCACCTGTGGCTGGACTCTTCTCTCAGCCATAGACGCCTCGGACCGTGCCCTCCGCCTGATTTTGACCGCCTGGCCGCTTCGCTCGGTCCCCGATGGTCCAGAGGCAGCCTCGCTTCGGCCCAGACCCTTCAGCTCTCGAATCTGCATCTCTAGTTCTCCGCATTCGCACTACCCGAAGCTTGGCAGGAAGCTTGGCACAACTTTCAAGCGACTTTTGTCGTCCATTTGGGCTGGCCGGTGCTTTCTCCACCATGGATCTTGGGGGGTGCTGTCCTGGGGCTCGATTTGTATAAGAAGGAGCGCCACTCTCTGTTTTCCCAACCAGTCCTCTAGAACTCGTCGGTGACTACTCCCGAAGGCCAATCGTTCGGCATCTGTTTGTCACTTGCAATGCATTCCGCCGCCTTGCTTCCCCTCCTGGCCGGATTGGCTGCCGCCAAACCAATCGCCACCACCGAGGCCGCCTCGAACCCGACCCCGGATGCTCTGCCTGTCGATTTCCTTGCCAACGTCGCCATTCCGACCTACTCGACTCTCGAAGGCGTTTCCTCTCAGGACGTGCCCTATGCAACGCCTACCGCCCTCGCCGCCGTCTCGGCTGACCAGGCCGAGACCCCGTTCAGCGTCTTCCCGGCCGCCACCAGTGTCGCCATCAATGCCGCTGGTGAGGGTGAGGACTCCGGAGCCGCAGCTCCCACCGCCACGGCAGCCAGGCGTAATCTCGTTGACGTCCAGAGGCGTGCCGCGTGCGACACCCAGGCTACCATTGAGAGCAAATACGACATCGATGTGAGCAGCGCTAGCGCCTTCCGTGCCGATACCACCATTGCGGACGTGGCCAAGGCCGCCGCAGTCCCCTCCGGCTACCAGAGCAACTTTGTGAACCTTGCGGGTGCGAGCAGCGCCTACGCTTATCTGGGCTACACTGTTGTCGATACCGGCTATGATGTCGAGTACTGTGCCGCCCAGTGTGATGATAAGGAGGGCTGCCTGTCATTCAACATCTACTTCGAGAGAGACCCCACGGTTGAGCCTGGCTCTGGTTGCACCAACCCTGATGCCTTCGCCAACGTGAAGTGCTCTTTCTGGGGCAGTGCTCTGGATGACCGCACCGCTACCAACACCGGTCAGTGGCGCGCCGACTTTGAAGTCGCTATTGCCGGCTCGAACGGATACACGTCCGACAGAGTCGGCAAGGCGATTGACGGATGGTCGACCCCCCTCAACCTTGGCAACGCCGCCATGAATGCCCCTCTCTGGGATGCTGCCGACACCTGGACCTATATGGGCTACAAGCTCTTCCAGGACGGTCCCTTCGATGTGAGCCTTTGCTCGGCTGCTTGCGAGGCCCAGACTGCGTACAACGTCGCTCACCCCCCTGCCTCTGGCTACACTCCTCTGTGCGCTGGCTTTGGAACCTACCAGCTCACCGTGACGGACCGCAACAGCGGTAAGTCCTCGGTCGTTGGCCAAATGTGCACTATGTATACAAGTGCATGGGGGGCCGCATACGCTACGAACACGGTTGCGTGGAACGATGCTATTATGACCAAGTACACGTACAGCCTCAGCTTCTTCTACTCCAAGCCCGAGCTGCAGCCTGTTACCGGCGCCAACCTTGATGCTCTCAGTGGCGAGGGTGCTTTCTGCACTTCGTACAACAGCTACAGTGCACCGGTGACTACTACGACCTCTACTATTACCCCAGTCAGCACAATCACGCAGGTCGCTACCTTCACAAACACTGTTACCGTTACTAGCACCTCGATCATTGCCACTGGCGGCATCGGTAGGAGAGATGGTAGCGACAACTCTACCGAGACCGGTATCATCGTCGAACTCGTTACCGCTTCCGCCGACCTGATCCCTGCTCTGCCCATGGCCACCCTCACCGGAGCGTCCAACGCCACTGCCGGTGCCACCACTCTTGCTAAGCGTGTCGTCGCGGCGGCCACTCCTGCAGCAGTCAGCGGCTGGTCTCCTCTGAAGATCTCCGCCGCCTGCTCGCGTATCGCCACCGGCACCATCACGCAGACGGCCAGCACCACCCTGGCGACGTCCTTCACCACCACCTCCTCGTCCACGACAATTTCCGGGACCGTGACTTCGACTACGTCGGTTTACACGGCCGCTCCCACCGAAGTTGTTATTGCGTCCGACTCCGACTACCAGCAAGCCCGCCTGACCCTGCCATTCTCCGTGTCCGGCGTGTCCGGCCTCATGAACAACAACGTCGTCTCGCTCGACAAGGGCGGCTGGATGTGCTTCGAGAACCCGTACGACGACTACAGCAACTGGGACTACCTGCGCCTGTACTGGCAGGGCTTCTCGGCCGTCGACATTGTGCTCAACCCGGCCAAGGGCCACTACATCAAGGCGACGATCGGCAACGCAGAGAACGTGGGCGCGCGCAGCATCACCTTCAGGTGGCGCGTGGGCACGACGCAGAACGCCGACGCCATCTACGACTTCACCATCACCATCTACGAGAACCAGCCCGGCACCATCGAGATCCGCTACCTCGAGATGTGGGCCGACGGCTGGAACGGCTACGTGCCGTACATCTCCAACTACATCGCCCCCGTCGGCCAGATCCTCAACGACTACACGAGCCAGGGCCGCGGCCGCTTCCTGACCGAGTGGGTCTCCCCCCTCACCCGCGGCACCATGGTCACCTCCGCCTGGTCCGAGAACAGGGTTTTCGTTGGCACTTTCAACCCTTAGTTGCTGACCATCACTTTTCCATCGGGGTCGTTCCCGGGGCTTGGTCGAGGGGGCAGCGGAAAGGGGTTGAGTCTTCTCAATAATGAAGCTAATGCTTGTAAATAAAATATCTCCTAATTAGTTAAGTGTTTAATGAATCATGTCACGATAATATCTACAGATCACCCCCCTCTTTACTTTTCTTGTTGGTGTCGAGGCTTTTTGGCCAATCATCCGGTTTCCCCGGTGTAATACACTATATCACCCTTCATTCGCACAAGCTATAATCCCGATGCTCAGCAAAACATCACCGGGTGGTAAACCTATAAAGCTTGCCAAAACTGCAAGCCTACCTGAACCATCTGCAGCCTTTCTCTTCCAGACCGAGCCGCCCAGTCTTCGGCTTCGACGACAGGATAAAAACCGCCCGCGTCTCGTTGTCCTCCTCGAGTAATCGATACTATCGTAAGCATCTTTCCCCTTGTTTGATCGGGCCCCGTCCACGTCTTCTCATAGCGGGTGACAAAACAAATCGATCCGGCTCTCCAAGCCCCATCTCCGATGTTACGTAGGCGGTTGAATCCAATACCCCGGATGAAGATGCGACACTTTTTCAAACGCCACAAACACCCAGTTTCATGATCCGTCTCGTGTGACCTTTACGAGAAGCTGATTTTCACTACTCAGAACGGCCATCGATAGCAGACCAAGCCATCTGAAAACTTCCCCGAATTGCCATTCCCCACAGCCACGCCAATCCCTCGACACACCTTCCACCCTCGGCAAACATTCCCTCGGCCCCGCCTTCCGCAACACCACCATCATCATTCTCGTCCACGAGACCAGCGACCAAGGACAACACTTAAAAAGCACATCACCTCCCACCCACCCATCCATCCATCATCCCATCTCACCACTCACTCGATTCCCACCCATCGCCGCCGCCACAGTACTACCTACGAACGACCCCCGAAAAACGCAAAGCAGACAAAACAATGCCGTCCCTCCGCCGCCTCCTCAACAAAACCGCCATCGTCACGGGCGCCTCGTCCGGCCTCGGCCGCGCCATCGCGCTGCGCTACGCCGCGGAAGGCGCGAAGCTCGTCTGCGCGGACCTGTCGCCGTCGGCGAGGAGCGGTGCGGGGATCAACGATACCGGTGCGGATACGCATGAACTGATCCGACGGCGCGGCGGGGAGGCGGCGTTTGTGGCGGTGGATGTGGGAGAGGCGGCGGGGATGGAGCGGTTGGTGGGGACGGCGGCGGAGAGGTGGGGGCGGGTGGATGTGTGAGTGCTCTTTCCTCCCTCCCCGTTCTGTTCTCTTCTCTTTTTTTTTTTTTTTTTTTTTTTTTTTTTTTTTTTTTTTGTTTTTTTTTTTTTTTGAATTTTTGTAGATTGGGGGTTTATGTAAA
>JAJMYO010000228.1:0-51801 GCA_023087385.1 Diplodia sapinea | reverse complement strand
CCCCCCCCCCCCCCCCCCCCCCCCCCCCCCCCCCCCCCCCCCCCCCCCCCCCCCTTTGAGGAGCGCTGGTTGTTGTTGGCGAAGGAGAAGAAGAGAAGAGAGGCAGAGATGGAGTGAGTCGTCGGAAAATCCGCAAGGCTCTTCTTTCCGCGCACACACCCCCAGGCAGAAGACCTTGTTCGTGTTTCTTCCCGAAGCGGCAACTCGGCGGAGAAGGATTCCGTGGAACTCAACCATTGAACACGATCGCTGATCGAGCCACACGAAAGACAAAGCGCAGATCTCCAGCTGTTCGCTGTATAGTCTTTGTCCTTTTGCATTTGCTTGTTATATACGTTCGAACGCCCTCTCAAGTGAGTGACGTTCTTGAAAAAAGAAGAAGTGCCATTAAAAATTACCGGTCTATTTCTCATCAACAGCAACTGATCAAAGCCGTCTGTACTATACAAAGGCGGCGTCGAAAACGCCATAAACAATTTCGTCGAAACCGTGAACAGTAATTCGTCTTCATCTCTCCTTCTGTTTCTCTGAAAGGGGAAAAAAAAAAAAAAAAAAACCGCCATGCACGTCTTGCAAAAGCAGTATAGCGTCGAATACGACGACAACAACGGCAGGGGCGCAGCCCACAACATACATCTACACGACAGAGCCCCCGTCTCTGCTGCCCTCCCCATTCCCACTCCTGATCTTTTTCTGTTCATGAATACCACCGTCCCAACTTCTCACAAGATGCCGTGGCGTCACCACGTCCAACAATCAAGGCATCAACTCGCACCAGATGTACGGGAAGATGACCCTGCACGCGGTCCAGAAGACGGCGATGCTGCTGATCAGCGCCCACGGCTTCATCAGCAGCGGCGCCTCCGAGACGCGGATCCAGATGGCGTACAGCGCGACGGAGAAGAAGTGGTAGAAGAGGATGAGCGGCTGGCGGATGATGCCGGCGAGGAGGCCGACGGGCCCGTCGATGCAGTTGCCGCCGCGCTGGAAGTAGCGGAAGCAGCCGAGCTGGAGCGTTTTCAGGTTCGGGTCTTGTTTCCGTGACACGTTAGCTTTTCAAGTTTCGAGCACAAGTGAGGGGGTGGGGTGTAAGACTTACCGTCGGCGGCGAACAGCGCGTACAGCGCCAGCGCGAGGATGTTGATGACGGCGGCCCAGTTCTTGCGGCGCCAGTGGAACGTCTTCATCTGCTTGAGCACGAGGCGGTGGTCGGCCAGGCTGGGCACGATATCTGGATGCAGCAACTCGGCCAACAGCACAACATCGTTAAAGGCGACCGTCATGCCACCACCGGTGAGCGGGTGGCGCATGTTCAGAGCGTCACCCGCGATGACCAGGCCGGGGGTGCGGTTGGTGGCGGGCGGCAGGAACGAGTTGGGCATGGAGCGCAGCTTGCCGGCGCGCATGGCGGCCTCGAAGCTCGGCTGCACGCACTTGGGCAGGCTCGGCAGCACCACGTTCTCCAGGTGGTTCTTGACGCCGCCGTTCTTGACCGAGGCCGAGGGCAGCTTGTCCGGGATGTCGATGAGGGCGCGCGTCTCGTGCGTGCCGATCTGGTAGAGCAGCACCGGCGGGCCCTCGGTCAGGATGACGTGCCCGTGGCCCGGCATGGGCAGCTCGGCATCGATCAGCTCGAGCGCGAAGAACTTGCTGCGCACCTCGGGCCGGTGCGGGTGGTTCGACTTGCGGAACTTGGAGGCGTAGCCGTCGGCCACGAGGGTGATGTGGCCAAAGTACTGCAGGTTCCGTCAGCAATCACTCTCTTCTCCCCCTCCCCGCAAGCCCGATCAACGAGCCGCGGGAATCCGCGGAAAAACTCACGTAGTCCTTCTCCCCCTTAGTCGAGCACTCAACGCCCAGCACCTGCCCCGTCCACCCATTGCGCACCAGATCCTTCGCCTCCGTCTCCACCACCGTCACGTTCGGCTCCCTCGTCGCCGCCTCGCGCAGCTTCTGTATGAAGCGGCCGTGATGGAAGCCCTTGCCGTGCGGCCTGTTGCCGCCCTTCTCGCCGCCGCTGCCCGCCGGCTGCACCTCCTTCGGGTACTGGATGCCCACGCCGGTGCCGTGGTACACGACGTCATACCCGAAGCACGGCACGGCGTCGATGCCGTCCATGCACCACTCCATGCCCAGCGCGCGCAGCGCCTGCACGCCGCCCGGCTGCAGCAGCTCGCCCACGATGCGGTCCGGCTCCTTGAGCGACCGCTCCAGCAGGATCACCGACCGCCCCTGCTTCGCCATGGCCACCGCCGCCGCCGTGCCGAACACGCCCGCCCCGATGATGACCACGTCGGCGTCGTGGTGCACGCGCCGCCGCCGCTCTTGCTCGTCGCGGAACGGGCCTTGGGCCGTGGGGTCCGTGCCCGCCGGCGACGGGCTGCCGTCGTCGAGGATGAGCGGCATTGTTGCGGGTGGTTGTTGAGCGTGTGTGTCGGGCTGATTGTGCGTGGGTGGCGTGGCGGAGGTGGTGGTGCGTTGCTGCTGCTGCTGCGGCTGCGGAAGATGACGATGACGATGCAATGGGTTTCGTCGGAAAGGGGGGCGCGAGTTGTCGGCGGCGCACGCGCGGAGGATTGCGCGGGTGTGGTGGAGGTCGGTGGAGGTGGAGGTGGAGGTCAACGGGTTGAGAGGCTCCAACGAATCCCTCGATTGCGGCGCGAGGGAACGAATAGGATCAGCCGAGCGCGTTTTGTTGGTCCAGAAATTGCTGCAGGGTCCCGAGCTTGTTATAAAATGCAGTCGTCCAATGATCAATTAAAGTATTAAGATTGGCCCCAGGGAGGGGTGACGTGTGGGACGAGCCGAGAGGGCGAGAGAAGAAAAAAAAGTCGTCGAGAGGTCTCGCGATTGCTGGGCCAGGGTCATGATAATGGGGAATCGGGTGGCGCAACAAAAGCGAAGGCGGACAGGGGCGCGCGGGCGTTGCTGAGGGCGGTGAGACTGCCGCGCTTTCACATGCAGGAACAGAGTCTGATTGCCGATTGCCGCCTGCCGCTGCACCGGCGGCGGTGGGAGCCGGCTACCTTTTCCTCGCCGTTGCACGGTCGCACCAACAGCCAAATGCGGGGGGAGCGCGGGCGCCGTGTTCACCACAAACACGTGGTGGTCAGCTCATTGTGCGGCCATCTCGACGCCTCAGAGTCCACTTCGTCTAACAACGATCGGCTCCTCATTGGCGCGAGAGTCACCGACAACCGGCAATCACCATTGCTACGACAATTTTGCTTGTTGCTCTTCGGCCCTCTGAGGAGCTGCGCCTGTCCTTGGAGAGACGCGCATCGCCCCGGCAGAAAGGGTATTATTACTATTATACACTTTTACTATATACAAGTGCCTGTATCTATCTTCTTCCGTCTTGCCTGTCTTCTGCGCGCGTCATTGGCTGTAGGTGCCGTATAAGGAGGTGGTTGAGTAGTAAGAGAGATGCCGTCGCAAAGCGATATTGCGCGGTCTCGAGAGAGTAGCAAAAAGGGAAAGGGACTTGGTGGGAATCAGAATCATCAAGAAATGCTCGCAATGGTGTCGCTCAGAGGAAAAGGAAAACGCCTTGGGGAATATGCATCAACGACTTCGCTCACTGTTCTACATCACGTTCCGTCAGAGCGCCATCCCGGGCTGGGTCATCTGTACACTCATGCGATTGCTGTTGGCCATCGGCGACGCCAGTGGTGTCGGCACCTCGACGATGGTCGAATGCCTCGGCGGAATCGCCAACGTTTCCACCCGCCCAACCTCGACGCTCGGATCCATCGACTGCGAATGCCGGTAATAGGCGTCGAAAAAGTCGCTGAATCGGTCCGTGCTGCCTGGGTTTGGCGACGGCGGTGGCATCAGCGAGTTGGCGCCGATGCTATGTCTCCGGCTGGACATGCTGTCACTGCGCTCAAGCCCGAGTTTGGTGGCCGCCAACGTCTCTTCCGTGACTGTTTCAGCACTAGAGACCGACGAGCGGCGGTGTAGAGAGTCCGTGCTGTAGGCACTCTCTGACGCGCTCACATCACGTTTGTGTTGCGGCGTATAAACCGTGGGTTGGAGAATGTAGAAGTCGGATTCGATTTCCAAACATGGCACAGCGGGGATATCTTCCTCGTCTTCGGCTTCTACAGCAATGTCAACAAGTCGTGTTCAGCGACAGCACGTCAAACGAGGAAAACTAACTCGTGCGGCGGCTCCTAGTTGATGAGAAGGAGCTCTTCCTGGATCGTTGTTGGGGAGGCTCAGCGGGGAAAATCGAGCGGCCCTCATCTCGCGAACGCCGGGGGATGTAAGATTGCGGGTACACTCTGACGGGTGACGGGAGCGGAGATGCGCTGCGTGCCGGTGATGAAGGGTTGCTTCCCGCAGAGGAAGCGCCCATGGCGTAGTCCAAGGAGGCAGCCATCGAGTACGCATTTGCGGCCATGTCGTCTGCAGCTGAAGGCCTCCACGAGATGCGCGACACGGACTCCACTATGGGAAGCTGCGGTGCCTCTGGGTTGTAAACGGCAGGCCGGAGGACTTCGGGCGACATTGGGCTCTCCTCGTGATCATCGGGCGCCGACGATATGCGAATGGCCGGAGAGCTGGGGCCCATGTCGTGGTGCAATACGGATTTGGGGGAACGAGGAGAAGTGGGTGCGGTGGGAGAAGCAGGCCTCTGAATGACGACTTCAACAACGCCGTGGTTCTTCCTACCAGTAAGCTCTGCTTGTGAGGGTTCCAGCCTCAAGGTGGGCGGCGTGTTCCTGCGCGGCAGGTTCTTGCGCAGCGGGGATGATGGCGTCTTCGGTGCAACATCACCAGAAGTGTTTCTGCTGTGAGGCAGATTCGTGACGCTGGTGGCGGGGGAGATAAGCTTTGGTGTCTGAGAAGCGGCGCTGCCGATCAAAGTGTTGGTGCTGATGGAAGGATGTCTGGAAGAGGAGCCCATTGAAGACCCGGTCGGAGAGCCTGGGCGGGATTGGGCAACGCCGCCATAGTATCCAGCTTCCAATGCCCTGATTCCAAAAAGATCCCCCTCGTCCCTCGTTCTATCATTCAAGGCTAGATTGTCCGTTTCCGCTGCGTTTTGCTGTTCCTTGAGCGCGATGTGCTTCTTCAACCTAGGCAACGTATAAGCAATGCGATGGAGAGCGGGCTAGAAAGATGAAGCCTACTGTTGCCTGTTGTAGAGGAGCTTGCAGAGCCCGGCAAGGACGGTGAGCACGACCAGGCACGCAAAAACGATACTGCAAGCCACGTCAGCTCGGATACGGGAGGCGCTTCTGCAGGGTTGCCCACAAGAACTTCCAGACCAAGCCAATACTTGCAAAGCCACCCATGATTAGTATTAGATATAACGAGTAGAGGTTGAAAAAAGATCGTCGTGCTGCGGGGCAGCTAGATGTCGGGATGAAAAGAGTGGTGGGCAGGGAATTGAGCGAAAGAAAGAACGACAATGCGAGCAGAGCCAGTCAAGCTCTACTCGACTGGGGAGAAAAGAGAGCGGCAGGTCCGACGGAGAGGGACGGGAGGGGCGAACAAGGACCTCACTGGTCGGCGTGGCGGGTATTGCCTTCTATAGTAGGGTGACCAGGGCGGTCCCTCGCGCAGAGTGCCGCAAAGGGCTACTGGCAAATCAGCCAAGTCGTTTCGGGGGCTTGGCTATAGCTGAAACGTTTTAAGTGTCCTGACAGGTGGGCAGGTGTACGCGCAGACCCCGGTATGCGGCGCCAATCCAAAGGAGCAATGCCCCCGCATTATTGGATGCAGAGGGTAGGAAGAACGCGAGTTCCGAGCAGCAGACATTGACGAGCGCAGATGCAGGAAACGGCACATCACCAGTCTACCGAGACAGAGGGCGACGATCCGGAAGAGGCCAGAACGGATGAGCGGCACCTATCGTCCACGCCACTGAGCAGTGTCCAGGACTTGGGTCGAAAGTGGGTAGGTTGCAGAGGAAGCTTCCATGCTGGGGTCGAGGGCACAGGGCGCATGGTCAACCGAAGCGATGCCAAGACACATAGGCCCTTTCGAGGGACTCACTAAGCGACGGTTGCCCAAAGCGGCATCGGGCTGGCGCAATCGGGCAGTCGAACAAGGTCCACGGCGGCTCATTCCAGCGACCAGACGACGCAGCCTCCGCGGAAAGGTCTGGCGCAGCGGTCACCAGAGATAGAGGTCCACATGGCGACCCGTTTAATGGAGAGGCTGACAGATCTCGAAACGGTAGAAGCTGTTAGCTCGCAGGGCGCGGGGCACTGGGCAGCATGCAGCATGCAGCGGGCAGCGGGCAGCGGGCAGACGGGCGATCAGACGAGCGAGGAGGCGGGCGATGGCAGCAGTCGGTCGAGTCGGCACAGAGGATGCGCAAGCGAGGAGCAGCAGTGGGTGGTGGTGACGAGGCGATTGGGCGATGATTTGCCGGGCGGGAGAGATGGCAGGGGAGCCCCTCGCCAGGAACAGGCTTAGCGCCGCTGGAGCAAATCAGACCACGGGCCACCGTCCGCTGCAAATAGCAACGCTCTCTGCCATAGCGCTCCCGCCAGATTCGCGAGATCACCGCAGCGACTTCTATCACGTTTCACCTCGCGCCAGCACACATCCTGAGACGCCCGCCGCAGCGCCCCGCGAGGCTGTGCAGTCGTCCGCTCTCTCGATCCAGCAGGCGCTTGCGCATTTCTGTCCCTCTACAACGGCGGCAACGCAAGCTCGCGGACACAAGTTCCGCGTACGGTTGGCACCGAGACGCTCGCCCACAACCGCTCATCGCAATCGCGTCACCTCGTCCCATTCGAGAGAAGGGAGGAGAGAGAGAGAGAGAGAGAAAAAAAAAAAAAAAAAAGAGGGAACTGCGCCCCGATCAGGAGATACGCCAGCCTGCCGGAGTGATCTTCCGTTACGAAGCCAAGCCGGCCGCCCAGACGACCGCCTTGACCGACTGCCTTGACCGACCGAGCTTGCATGGCAGCCCACGATGCGGCGGAGAGCGGTACCGGCCTACGTAGGTGTGAAGGTTATTTTCACCCTCCGCAATCCTCGAGGCCGCCTTACGACGGTGGTCTTGTATGTTTTATTGAAGGCCAGGCTGCAGGTCCGCATGATGATGTCTGCCACGAATGCGCTCTGTACAGAGCAGTCACGCCTGCCAGCCTTGACGTCGCCAATGATGCGCACCGCCGGCGGCCCGTATGTTCAATTTGCCCACGACCAAGGTTCGTCTCTCCTTTTTCCCTCCTACGCCACGCAGAGTCATGCGCGCGTCGTGGTCGCATTCGGCTACCATCGGCGGACTCGGCCGGTTCGGGCGCTAGCGTTGCCGGACCCCTGCCGCTTGCGTCTCCGACCTCCGACACTCCGACCCGACCCGACCCCCGCAAAAATTTTCTGTACACTCCTACCAACCAGCCACCCACGCAACGACACAGGCTGATCTTGCCGATCTCTTGCATCGCTGCCCGGCCCGAGTTTGTCAGTCGCAATCCCTGGTGTTGCAGCAAAACCAAAAAAAAAAATCCACCACCGTTGCCTCCCGAGCCGTCAACACCAACCACCCCCCCCCTATGGACATCATGAATGCAAAAAGGAAGGTATAACCCTGGAATTGAACCAGGATCACGTGGATCCGCGGGGAATCGAACCCCGGACCACTCCCATAATTAGGTCGAATTAACCCGAATTGTTAACCGGGGTTTCCGATGCTAAGGGAGTATTATACCACTACCTGAATTTTCCCAAAAGAGTAGTGCGGACAGCTTTCTAGAGGGAGGCATTTGGGTTGAAGAGGTCTGATGTTGGGTTGAAGAGGTCTGGTGTTGAGATGTTAAGAAGTCGGAAGATGTCAAGAGATTAGCGAGGATTAGCGCCAGATTAGCTTTGATTCGACCGAAGACGGATGATCGGTAACCGGCAGGCGGTAACATGCTAACTGTAAGAACGGAACGGCGCGTAGCTTACCTAAATTTTGGAAACATGACAGGTAGCAAGCGGCTAGTATGCCGTCCCGTGAGCACGAGATATTGCACCATTTTCATCCAATGGGAAATTGTTCCGTAGCGAAGGCCACGTCAGCACTCTGGCGATCACTCGGCCAATGTTGCCCTTGGACAGTAGCCCCTGATGGCATAAATTATACAGCCGCTAAGTAGAGCGCTCAGCTTAGATTATGCAGCTGCACAAACCTACGCGCTCGGCCATAACCGGCTTTCCGCCATCCTCCTGCTCGATGCGCAAAAACGTTCATACGCGATACGAGCCCCGTCCGGCAGGTTATGAGTGCGCCAGCTTCCGTGCATACGCCAGGCATGTGCAAGCCGGCTTTCAGCAAAGCAAGCCTAGCAAGAGGCTGGAAAGCATAATTGCGTCCTCCGATCGCAACGATGCATCCTTTAGCCAGCTCGAAACTGCATCTCTAATGCCAGGAATTCGCTTTTCGGGCTATTCAAATCACTGACCAAAGATGAAGGAGAATGACGGGCAGGACGGTTTGCAATAACAGTAAAGCAGCTTTCTCACGACAGCGCTGCCTGTGTCGGAACACGGAGTCAGTGGCGATCGCAACTTGCCACGTAACCCATGAGTCTCGGCCAAGCAAGGCTTCGCCACTTTTAGCCGTTCTGATACTAGTTTTCATCCCGACCCGCTGAATACTGAGTTAGCGTACACATATTTCGCTTAGTGATTGGATTTCGAACTGACCCGAGCGACGCTAGTCTACTGTCTGTGCGTTTTCCCCTGGTCAAACTGCCTCATCGCCGTGGATCGGCGCACAGTACTCATGGCTAGTGGGCCGCTGTCGCTAGAAGATCATCGTCTCCCTGTTTTGATTCTTGGCAAACCACAACCGCCTCATCAGCATAGCAACAGCCTTGCCACCGACCCTGTAAGGTTGTGCGATGCTTATAGCGTTGTAGGGTCGCAAGAAAATCCGCAAGGGATCCCTTGCGTGTGCGTGAACGCTGTTGCACCTATACAACGATGTCGCGGCGCCCGCGGAAGACGGCTGCAGACCAACACCAGCTCCCTGACGCTACCACGCTGCTGGGAGGGTCGCCTGGCATCTACAGAGTTTCAAGAAAAAAGGTAAAAGGAAAACAACCCTTCTCCGGGAACCTCTACTTAGCCGGTGTGTCTTTCGTACTTATGAGGTGACCTTCTATGGCGTTGAGCTCCTCACAATGTACAAGCTTCGACAATAGCCCATGGATGTGGCTTCGGAGGTGGTCTCGAAAATACGCGCGTAAAGTCACCGCAGTACTCTCGTTGGAGCAATGTTCAACAGAGCCGTATGATTCTCATAGTTGGTCTATCACTGGATCATGCGTAAGGACTAGTTGTATCTATTTGGAGGAGTTGCATCTACCCCGATTGGTTCCCTCTGAAGAGACTCAGACGATCTCAATGTCAATGCAAGTGGTGTAAATTTCTTGGATCGTTCGCCCGTCGCTAAACTGCGTAGGGAAACTCCAGACCCAATACAGCACGTAGTCAGTGCCAGAAGCCAAGTCGGGCAACCGGACCTCCGTCCCGCACCAGAGATCTGCCCCTTCAAGCGTTGTGTGGGACCGCTGCGGTAGCAGTTGGCGTCTCTTCGACTCTTCGCCCGCATTCACCTGATAGCAAATCCCATCATCGAACGATCCATCCGTCAAGAGGACACCCCTATGATCGCCGCCGGTCCCGTCCTCGCTCCACCTGCCGTAGATACCCATGAGCGTATCATCAGGAGCAGGATCGGCCGTACCGTAGACCCAGACGTGACCAGAAGATCTCTTGTTTGGAGAGTCCTTGAGTAGCGTCACATGGCCATTTTCTTGATACCTCAACAGTATGGTGCTGCCCGATGGGGTCTGCAACACGGGGTAGCCCGCAGTCTGATTAGCAGTCTGTTGAGTTGATCTACAAATGCGATCCGTGAGGTAGATCGCCCGGTCCTCGCGGTCGTTCGGAGGGATGAGATACTGCATAGTGAAATCATTGAAGTCATCATTTGGCTGAAAGCCTGAGTCTACTGGAAAGACCCGAGGAACTGTGACTGTAAGTATTTGAAAAGCGCCTCTGCCTGCGAGCGCCCTTACCATAGCCTCGGGGATATCCCGGATCTCCGGTGATATTTCCGTTTCCATCCAGATTAGAGATGACTTCAACCCAAGAATGGGCGGAGGAGAAGCACGTGAAGCAAAAGATGGCAGCATAGAATGGGAACCGCATCGTTTCTTGAGTTGGGTGGTACGTCTGTGGGGTGCAAAGGTTGCTATTTATATATCTGAAGCAGCACCATGTTCACTTGGCAAACTTTCGGCCATGCGTATGTGAGCCAAGTCGGCCATGTCTTATCTTCAAAATAGTAACATGGCGGCATGGTAGACACCGTGTTCGTGAAAGTTAGCGGTCGGACCGACATCCACATGTCAGAAAGCTGTCTACCAAAATCTTATGGGCGGCAATCGTGCTGTCGTTCGCGCCAACAAAACCTGGGCGGCTGCAGAAGACGGGGCCAGCTGCAGCCACCTTTAAATCGGCTCAAGCCCCAGGTCGAGGCATAACAAGCTCTCCAAATAGCACTCAACAACATCAGCCTTCACTCACACTGGCACCCGTTTAAACTTCACTATCATCATTTTTTCAGCCTCAACGAATAATGGAGTCAGTCGAGCAGAGTGATGTCAATCAGCAGGGAAAAGACTACTCAGACCTGCCTGAGTCCGTTGCTTCATCGGCGACCAGCTTCGGCCCTTTTGTCATGCCCGAGGCTCAACAGGGTGGTGACAAGGAGAGCTCTAGTGGCACGTCCTTTTCTCTGGATTTCAGCGCGCCCTTCCTTCCACCGGAAGCTAGCCAATCCGCCTTATACATGCTGAACCTTGAGATCCACGCACACACGCACACAGAGGAGACTCTGCGGCAGGTTACAATGAAAGCATCGAGCTTGGAGCGTCACTACGTGCATCAGTCCATCGCGCTCGCAGCCTGGCAAGCGGCATACCACGAATGCTGTGCCAAGATCCAGCGCCAGGCTGAAGAGATCGAACAGCTTAAAGGCGACATTGAACAGTTAAAGAAAGAAAATCAGCGACCGCGAGAAGAGAAGCCCTTATCGCGTGAAGCTCCGCGGCCTGCCTCAGCGTAACTAGCCGACGAACGCGTTCGTAGGGCTCTAGAGAGATGGTCAACTTATAGAGCACTACTTCTACGACTACTTTATGCTGAAGAGGAAGCTATAGAGGATAAGGTTTTTTAGATGTCCTGTCGGTCATCAATACTGGCCTCCTTGAATCCTGCCTTGATTTGAGCAGCTCCAGCAGCTTTGGGGTCACGTATTATTATAACACTCCCATTACAGTTAAGTAGATAAGCTTAATTGGAAACTTTATAGATAACAAATGTGTTGAAACCTTAATGCATCTCATGTCACTGCCTTAACGCGGTGAAATGTGTTAGTTTAGAACTCACCTTAATCGTGCATCGATGCTGATCGTAACACTGCGGTGCTTCATCATCCATTTTTCAGGGTGTAGATAATTGTGGATCGGGTCCGGGAGGGGTGAGCCTCAATTGGACGGCCAAGCTACGGAGCCTCGGACAGTCTTACTTTTTACTTTTCCACCTATTGTTTTGAGACTAGCATGGTACAGGGATGCTGACAGAGGGGGCTACCTAACAGTTTTGTTCGGTTTAGGCGGGATGTACCCAAAAATTAAAGAAGGTGGGGGGGTCTAAGCGTAGGCGGGTACGCCTAGGCTGCTGTATCTTATCCAGTAATTATACTTTGTCAGCCCCCTGTACTGAGCTAGACCCAAAAAGATATGTAGAAAAGCTAGACTGCCCGAGGCTCCGTAGCGACGTTGTATTGGGGCAAGGATGCGGCCGTGCGCTCCAACCCCAGGTCTCGTAAGCGCTACAGTGGGGCGCTTTGCCAGCGGCCTCGTTACTCTCCGTTCATGCCCTCATCAACTTGAAGGCGATGGGCGTCGATGATAAGGCCGAAGCGGCCGATCTATTTTGCTTCCGCTATTATTTGATTTTAAGCATCATCTGCACCCATTCGCACTGGACTCTAATGCACCATTGATTATGGGTGATAGAGCTAGCACCGAAACGGTTTAGCGTTGGACAGGTCGACGCGAAAGAATCGCGCAACGTTGGATCACGACAGCCCAGCGCTGAAGGGGCGCGTGCTGCTGCCTACCAACCTCTTCACCTCCATCATCGCAACAGAGACCATGGCGCCCAGAAACATCCGCGAGAGAAAAGGGGTCGATCTTCGAAAGTTTTCAGAAACCATTGATGCCATAATACCGCCGATGGCTGTAAGTTCCCGCCTACAAAGGCTCTTCAAGAAACTCACTGGCGATTAGAATGCCCACGCGGAAGCCTGGTCGGGTAAAGACTTGGAGAGCGCTCTCAAGTATGCTCGCAAGATTCAGAAAAGTGCTGGTACCTTGATCAAGCACACTGAAAAACTCATTGGCGCTTTTCTGGAATTGAACAAGCCTCCGAAGCCAAGGCCTCCTTTGAATCCAGGGCGTCAAGGTCAAGGCAAGTCTAAGGGGTCAGGTTCAAAGCAAGGCACGGCACTGGACTGTTGCTACAGAGGTAAGATCAAGTTTGGATTGGCGCAGGAGGGGCGCATTGTTCCCACCATTCAAGAGACAATGAAGGACTGGGACGGGTATCAAAAGCTTGGGTTTTTCAAGGTCACCATTGAAGAGGATGTCATGCGCCTTATCGATCCAAAGAAGATCAGCAACTCAACGGTCGATAAGCTAGAGGAATGCCAGTCGAAAGCTTTGCAGCTTTCTGCGCTGCCCAAGCACCATGGACTTCACGGCCTTGCCTGTAGCGTGCTAATCCGGGAGGACCAAAGCTCAGTATTCAATGTCCCTGAGCTTGAAGCCGATGCGGATGAACTGGAAAAGTTGGACTATCATGACCTGTTCCACTCCACTGTGAAGGAAGCCGCAAGACGCTGCGTCAAGCCATATCTTGTCATACCGTCAGACTCTTCCCCTCAATGGCGGGAGTCTGTCGGCCTGGCAGCAACACCATACGTGGATTGCGGCGCACGACTCAGCATGACAAGCGGCAGGCTCTCTGGCGTTCACACCGCGTACGAATACTTCAGTACTGGTCCAGGGTCGTGCACGGCTATGCACGTGGAGGACGGATTTCTTGGATCGATGAACTTTGTCCTTGCCGGCGCTCCGAAGGTGTGGCTCTTTGTGCAGCCGCGCTACCGCCGGAAACTGGAGCAGAAAGCTCGCGAAGGCCTCACAACCAAGCAAGAATCCTACCCATGCTCGCAATTCATGCGCCATCTAAACACACTGCTCTCGCCACAAGTCCTGGACTCGTGGGACATTCCTTACCACATCGTTCCCTGCAAGGCCGGCGAAATGATCATCACGTTGCCGGAGACGTACCATCAAGTCATTAATGCAGGCGCCAATTACGCTCAGGCGATCAACTTCGCGGTTGAGCCAGACTGGACTAGACCCCCTCCCGACTACGAGTTTTGCACATCAAAGTGCAATCTTGATATGCAGCCAATCACAGCCGCGCAGCTTAGCATACAGGAAATCGCACTCAACTCAAATCATGGTGCTAGCCTAGACGAGCAAGGGCACAGCAACGGGGAGGGTTCCGTGCCTTCCAAGCGCAAAGAATCTAGCCAAGCTCTCGGGGATAATACGACTACGCTTGGAAGGGAGGTTGGAGACCTTGTGGACAAGGCTATAACCCTGGAATCGCCTACCTTCCCACCTACACCTGGCGATCCGACGTCCGCTGATTTAACTACACGAGGAAGTTCTCCAACAGGACGAGAAAAGGACCAGAACGCCGCTCCACCTCTCCAAAACAAGGATGCTTCTTGTGAAGGAGGCGACGGCAAGGGAAAGGCTTTGGGCAACACACACCCCGTCGGAGGCCTGGCCCACCTGGCAAGTGCGGAAAATAACGATGAGGCCGACACACAAGGTTTACCGTCTCACAAGAAAGCTGATGGTGGCGCTGCAGCAGGGGATGGTCTGACCGAAACCCACACGACGTTCAGCAAGGGCGATCCGAAAACACCGATCGAGCTCGCCGAAGAGCCTGATGTCGACTCTTCCGACCTCGTCGAGATACCGTTGAAAGTGCGCGCTTCAGGGTGCCGGGACGATGAGAGTATTGAGGCAAAGATCGATAGACTCATTGAAGAGGCGTCTTCGTTCCTTCCCGCCCTGGACATCTCGAGAGCCACACTGGATCGCTTTCGCCCGCGCCAATGGCTCAACGATGAGGCAATCCTAAAGACGATGGAAACAATTCTTCCAGACAAGGCAAAGCCATTGATAGTGTCATTATCCTTTAGGAACTTCCCGTCTTCGGGACTTGCTAATGATTTCACGGGCGTTGAGATGCCGCAAGACAGGCGACCGCAGTTGATCCACGACACAGAGTCCACTCATCTCTTCCTCGCGTACAATGTCCAGGCCGGCTCTTTGGAACATGCCATTAGGGGCTCTGGTAATCACTGGGCTCTGATCGTTGCGGACTTTTTAAACAAGAAGATGCACTTTTTCGGCGTGGAGAAGGGGGCGGAAACTTCGGCCTTAACTATCATTCGCAACATAGGGGCCTCCATTAACTCGTTCCGCTTGGTGCATGGCCACGAACAGATTGAGTGGACCTTTGCTGAAAGCCAGCCGGTAAGACGCGAAAGTGGCATATTTTCGGAGCGTGGTTGACCATTCTTTAGCTGTACCCCAACAGCTTGATTCCAGATGACTACAATTGTGGCATAGCGGCAATATCCCTGGCTGAGGCATTCATTTACCCGGAAAAGGCGCTGAAAGTTCCTCATCAAGTCACTCTCGCCGAACTCAGCCAGCGACTGGACGAGTTACGAGGGATATATCTCGAGTGTATTGTTCGCCGATACAGTCGTGTTTGCGACGACGAGGCTGTGTCGGCTCAATTAGGCGCTCTAACTCCAAGTCTTCAGGGCAAGAAGAGGCCTTCTCCGTTTCCAATCCCCAACGGCAAGAAGATTTTGGTAGTGAAGTCCGCTTTCCAGCGGAGGTCGTCAGACGCATCGATGTTGATCTCGGAGACAATTCCTCGCTCGGAAGCTGAACAATGGAAACACTGCATCTTCCAAACTGCGCAGAACACCGGCTTCAACGGCGCGAGTCTCGTCGAAACTTTCGAACGCCTTCCGAACAACTCTCTTAATAATGTGCTTCGGGTTCTACAGTGCGTATGCGAGGTGGCCAACCATGACCGGCTTTTCCAGCTCAAGGACGTACTCCGACTTAGAATGCAGCCGCTTTTGGAGCAACCTCAAAGCAACGTAGACCTAACGAGACTGGCGAACCTGCACTTTTCGATCAATAGGTTCGCTCAAGTCACATATGTGGCACAGTATCAGCGCTACATGAGCCTGGTGCTTTACTACCAGTGGTTCCAATCCGCCGTTCAGCTGAAATCACAGCAGATGAAAAGGGCTCGGAATGAAAGGAAATGCATGGCGAACTATGTCCGCAACGGCTCCCAGAGCCAGTTTGGGCCTCCGAAGATGCAACAAAATGACCTGATGGTTCAGAGAGGGAACTTTTCCAGCAGCAGCAGCCAAGCCCAGGCTCGATTCAAAGACGAGCTGGTAGACCTTCTTGTTCAAGGGAACAGAGACCGCGAAACTGCACGCAAGGAGCTCGACCAGAACATCAGAGAAGGGAAAATACTCGACCTCCTCCTTAGTCCCATCGATAATCGATCTCCGCGGACGGACATACGATTTCTTTGTCTTTTCCCACTATATGAACCACTTCGCGACCCCAAGGTTTCACGGCCTTCCTTGGACCTTATGAAATACGATCCGCCTAACATGATCAAAAAGCTAACGAAGCCGATATCTTCCCAAGAGTTTGTCTCACTCTATCCCTAGCTGCTACGACACTAATCTCTATAGGCTACCAAATCTCAACGAGTCGCTCGCTGCATCTTTCGGTAAGCACCTATTTATCATGCGTCCCGAGCTTTTGCGCATAGATGCAAATCATCTCCCGGGGGGAAATGCCGGACTTTTAGAGTCTAGGCATGTTTCTCGTTCAGACGGTAACGAGGAGGAGACCGGTGGCACAATTTATCTGAATGTGGCGCCTGACGAAGCACTAAGGGAAGCAAAGCCAATGGACGTGGCGCAGTTTTTCGAACCTACGGAGAAGACTTGGAACACACCACGTCAGCTTGAATTTTCGTGACACATTTCCTTTTATCATTCACCGCGAAGGGCCTCCTTCAAGGAATCTTTAGAGCAACTTGTAGCGCATATGAACAGCGGATATTTCACATGGAGAGTGCAGTGACGAGCTGAAGGAGACCATATATAGACACCTAAGACCCCGATGATCGAAAGTGATAAAACTACTTCATCCAAGCTAAGAAGACCATCCGAACACATAATACTAACGATAAGCCCCAACCGTGGATGTGCTGAAGCTACGATGGAGTCCTGGGAATTTCGTACGTCCCATAGCTAGTGCGATCTCCCTTGTAGCCGCCAACTGTAACATATATGTTGTGTCCCAGAGGGTGGTAGCAATTCACTCTTTCTGCGCTGGCGATTTTGATGCCGTGCCTAGTTGCCATAATGTAACCCATCGGAGGAGGATCCTTTTGTTTTCGTGAGGGCCGTGCTAGTCGGCCTGATGTTTTTACATTGGCGGGAGCAACATATTTGATAATTGGTGCAGAATAGGCGGACGTGACGATGCTGATGCACATCTTACCGCTTCTCATGTAGTAGCCCTCCACACATTTGAGATGGCGCATCAGTGTTAATAGTTGTTTTTCAAGAGCCCATGTGCTTTTAGTAGATATATAAGGCACGTTGTTGAGAACCACACATATGTTGAGGTATGATAGGTTGAGTTTGTCCAGGTCTTTCCGGTACGTAGAGTAGTTCCGCTCGGGTGAGAGATCTTCAGGGAAAGGTAGATAAGGTCCAACTACAAGCACCTCTGCATCGAATCCCAGCTGGCCGAAGGTTTCGATAATGATACTGGTCCAGCTTAATGTAGTGAAATAGTCTCTCCAGGAGTGGAGAAGGTGCCTTTCGTAACCGGTAAATGGTTGGTTGACTGCTTGAGAAAGGTTGTATGCATCTGTGCTAGGTAGAAAGACCGCTATAAGATGGTACAGCTCTCTGATGCGGAAGACGGATAAAGCACTCATTTTTGGCATGATGGTTTGTAGGTGAAGCCTCTTATCTTACTTATAACTGGACTCGGTACAGCTAGCTTGAATTTGGTCACCTTCTTACGCGAGGTTATTAATAGCTCCCAAGCGCGCGCGTAGGACGTTGATGCATGAGAACGCTGAAAGCCAAAAATAGATTATTGATTCGATTGTCTCCACAGTACAAGATTTAGCCTGCTAGCTGGGCAGCAATAGGAATGTCGGGGTGAACAAACCAGCTTGCCTTTATTCTTAGCTACCCGTCTGAATGAGCCGGCGGCGAACAGCATACCAATAATGCGGGTGGGCCCATTTTGTGCACGTAAATTGGTGTATATCCAGGACCTCCCTTCGTCACTTTTTGCCTTGAGAACCCAGCCGCACATTACACAATCCTCAGAGACGGGTAGAAGAGCGAGCGACACATTGGAGGGAACATTTGTTGCGCAAAATGACCGGTCGCTACAACCGCATGTAGGAAACAATAGCTCGACGGGAGATCTTGAATGAACCATCAGTAACAGCAGGGAGGTGGGACTAAGCCCCATTGGAGTTATTACGAAAGCATAGCAACTCCACTGGACAGCGTCCCCGAAGAAATCGCAATGTTTCGAGATGAAGCTCAGTTGAGCTAGTAGTCCAGTGTCCAAGAAAGTTCCAAGTTCTCGGTATTTCCTTGCAAGGTGCTCATTTATCTCTGAGATTGTCGAGCACTGGCTTCAGCGCCCGATAACTTTCTCCAGATTGTTTCGCGAATGCAACTGAAGGGCGTAAGCTAAACATCATTACTGAGGCTTATTACCCTTACAGTCTGGCGTCCCATTGAGCGCAATTGTGTGTGTGGGCGTAGATTCGAAATCAAACAGCGTCGCATGACTGGTTTTGTTTTTTGTTCTGCTCGGGAGATCCTGAGGGATCACAAGCTGTGGAAACGGTTCCGATTCTGGAACAAAGCAGGCTGAGTGAACTGCCTTTTCTAAAGAGCTTAGAAAAGGACATACCGCAAGAGAATTGCCGCGCGTTGTGATCGAATATCAGTGGATACGTTTCCTGACCGGCCGCAAAGGATAGATTGCCCTTCGAGGATGCTTTGATGGCATTACTGACGTGTGGAGGAACGATGACGTATGCCTCGTGAGGGTCTCCTAGCCAGACGTCGATTTCTTCTGTAGCTGGTGATCCTAAAGAATTTATTGTGGTGAAAACCGCTCGTTTACTGTAGAAAGTTCGACGAAACGAAGGGTGCCACACAGAGCGAACACGCGTTCGAAGGGTTGCTGCCATAGCGCATTTGCGGCTTTGAAAGACACAATCGAGCACTTGGCCGGAAGAGCGAGCGAGGTGGACAACATGTGAGCGTGGCTGGTAGGTATTTGTAGGTGGCAAGCAATGACTAAGCATTGCTAGCCTGAAACGATTGCTTGGATCTCAGCGAGCGAGGGAGCGACGCGAACGCTCTTCTCCCATCCGTCCTCCCATCGCCTTCGGCCCATCCTCCATCGCAATCGCCGCCCCCGCCCCCGGACCCTGCCCGCTCAAGCGGTGGATTTCGATGGTGCTACTGCACTAATGGTAGTAGTGAATACAGAAGATCGCGAGCACTCTACACTCAACCAGCAAGAGCAGCCAAACGTCCAGCGTCGCACCGATCCCTCTCCTCCCTGCGTCGGAGTGAAGCACGCGGCGCCACCCTTTCTCCGGTGCCGTTGACGACTTCGAGGCCGAGGATAATGAAGTAGCGAAATCGGTTCTCGGGGGCCGTAGCGCTGACCGTGAATAGCGCTACTTATGATCACCAACGTGTCGACTTATATTTCGGTGCACTCGCTCGTCGCATGCGCGTTTGTAATTGCAAGGTTTCTCCGACGCTCGCGTGGAGTGCTTGGAGATGTTCTCATATTATTCGCACGACGAAGAAGACGAAGGGGGTGATCACACTGTAGTGGCAACGGAATATGCTGATGATTTAGAGCGGTTAGCTGAAACCGCGCCTGCGCAACGTTCCATGGCCCCGCAAGGGTCTGGATACCTGTGTTTGCCAGCACGATTGGCGAGAACATTGGAACAACTTAGTCTTTCCGTTCACACTCTGTTAACGAGCACTGACTTTTGGTCTGTCGTACTCATGACCCGGCAAGTGAACAAACATCCCGGCAATGCTAACGTATCACTGATTTTCGCAACTTTACAGGTTCCATTGGTGGCAGCCATGATGAATTCCAACAATCTACTGCTCTACAACCGAAATGCTAACTTTGACGCTTTCGCTTTCCCCTTGATTTACGGCCTTTTTGAGAAACGGAGGTGTTCGGTGTGCTATGATTGAGCTCCGCCGTACTAGATTGTCCGTTCTCACTCTCCGTGCACTCCGATGGCACTATCTCACAACCTGCAATTTCCTGACCCGGCTCGATTCGCCCTGAAGAGTGCAATCCGGCCGGCTGCGACGCCGCGACGTTGATATCAAGAGGCAGCTTGTCAATGGCGGAGCAGATCAGCCGGAAATGCCCAGGCATCCACTTCTCGTAAACATTCTTGACAAATTTGTAGCTTGTCCACCTCTCCTTGCCATCCAGGACCGTGAAGTCGAATGCGTGGATAAGATGGCGGTAGTAGCTGGTCTCTTTGCCGTTGATGACCGGGTAATGGCCGTAGATCCGTACCATCCGATGGTCGTGGGAGATGGAGAAGCCAAGGATGGCTCGGTGAAGCTCTGCCTCACGACCAACGTGCCTGAACAGCTCAACCACGGCTCGTACAGCGACCCCCATGCTATGGGCGTTCTGGCGGTCAGCCACATCGAGCGCCGCGGCACCGCACTTGACCTCGCATGTTAGGAACGGGAAGTACATGAGGCAAGTGGCCTTGAAGGGAGATTCGTCTTCCAGATCGCCAACGTATGGCTGAAGCCTTTGGACCTGTTCCTTGGTAAAAGTATCCCACCTGAACCCGACCGAATAGTCAGGCTTTGGCTTTGGCCCATAAATCTTTATCGAACCGGTCCATGTCTCGTTCGTGCTCTCAATCAAGCAGGCGAGATCATCAGCACCATCTGCCGCCAATTGCTCCGCCGAAGGGACGATCAGAAGCGCGATATCTCGGACAACCCTCGCCTCATTTCTGTTTTCAATGTTGCGGCATGTGGGCCTGAACAGACGGTCACAGAATAGGGACTGCTGGGGCACCATTTGCTCTGCCTCGATGAGAACCATGTACATCTCCTTGCTAGCCCTAGCGACTCCAGCCTCGTCTTCGTCCATGAAGATGCTGAATTGCGCAATGTGTTGCGTGTATAGCGGGTTCTGATATGCAACGGAGTCCGACATCGTGTCGGTGACGGAGTCGGCTCCCAGCGCTCGGCGGCGGAGGGAGGAGGACGACGACTTCTTCCTAGCAAGCATGTTGTTCACTGTAGGCTTGGAATCGAAAAATTCCTTGGGCCAGCGACAATCATGTGTTCGCCAATAGTCGATGGGGTTGCTGCGATTGTTCTCGACAGCCGTCTCTCTCGGGGTAGCTTCGAAGGGAACAGGTTGCGGTCGCTTCCGTGCTCGCTTGGCTCTCTCACGCGAAGGAGGCTGAGTTTCGTGCAGCTTTCTTTTCCGGACCGCACCTTGCGCTGGACCGAATTCTGGCTGCGAGACTGTTAGCTTCATGGTGACCAACACGGAATGCGAGGTACACGTGCGTTCGACCACTCGCTTTTCCTAGACGGAGTAAGATCTGGTGGCTGTTCAGCTACAAGCCGTTGCCTAAGCTGTTCTATACGCGCACTCCTGCGAAAGGACGTTGGAGGAACCTTACGAATTCCCCGCGGCCGGTCCCCTTGCGACGTCAGCGACCAGTGCAATGCACCAAGCGGAAAATATCATACCAGGAGTGGCCACAGGTGAGTGATGTAGGATGCGATCTTTTGCAGCTCGGTGCGCACTGGTGCGAGCCATGCTGGGCGGGGGGGGGGGGGGGGCGGACGCAAGATGTATATGCTTTCTCGGAGACACAACGATGATGATGGAGACATGAAGGCGCTTGAGCTAACGGCGGTCCCCGTGTCACCGGCCAATCTGATCACCCGGTCACAGCGTTAACTGGTCCGAGCGTCAGGACGCACGCCCGTTTTTCGAGGTGCACGGCGACCGCGAGCTTTGAGTGAGCCCCACCACGAGTAACGTCCTTGCCTGCCTACTTGCCCTTCCGGCAGGATCGTAGAGCGCCCTAGCATGCAGACGACTGCAAAGGAGAAGTCAGTGTCGAGGAGCGACCGATGCGTTAGTTTTTGGGGGCTTTGTAGTGCACTGCCAGGAGCAAACCCCCCTCAACAATGGCCACTTGGAACGTAAGGTCTCGGACATGTGTCTCCCCGTCACCCCTATGTGCCACCGCTATCTGCCGTCTTGCACGGTCGTTTTCTTCTAACCTTTTCCTTTCCAGTCCCGCTACTGGTCTGCGCGACCGTCTCCACTTCAGTCCATCGTCGCCCACCGCCATCCCTCAGCCGCGATCCCTTCAGGCGACAGGAACATTGGTCGCGGCGTTCCAGGTCACGTCGAATGCATCCCTCCTGACAATGCACGCAAAAGCCAAGCAGTGAGAGCTTTGTGAAAGTGGAAAACAGTAGAAGTCTCGGAAGCTGACAGCGACCGAAGGGAATGACGCAGTAATTTCTAAATTGTGGTTGATACGCTTATCTTCAGTCCTACGTCCCCCTCGACCAAGTAATGTGATGCGCGAACGACGAAGGTAAAACGAGATGGTATCTCATTTCCTACCAGCGGCATCTGCTACCGGATCATAATATCCCGACGTTTGGGACCGACTTCGCTCCGAAGTACTTAGGCTTTGCTTTTCTTTGTACATCTAATTTTAGCGAGCTATGACGTAAGTGACAGGTGTGAACGTACTTTTCTCAGCGCTTATCCATTGTTGTAATTTCCATTTTACCAGTTCTGGACTAATGCTTCTCTTGCTCTCCACGTCGTCGTTGGAAAGCTGAGCCCTTAGGTTCTCTATGAAACGCATCATGACGTTGTTGGACAGCCTCGCCAGGTTGAATGGCTCTGGTTTCCGTTCAAGGTCCCAATACTTGTTTCCGTAGAGGAGCTCACTCCCCTCTTCGAAAATAGCATCCTAGTATCAAGTAAGAGCCTGCTAGCTACTTCAAACCGACTGACTTACGCGAAATCGGGTGTACTGGTGACCATTCCATCCATAGAGCTCCTTGACCTCTATCACAGTCATCTTGGTGTGAACTTCTTCCATTGCTGGCTTCGGAGGTTCGAGCGATAGAGTGGAAAGTCGAGGGGACCAGGGAAAAAGCGAAGCGATCAGACCGGAAAGGATGATGTGCGCCCGCGAGGCCAAGAGCGCTGTGGAAGGGAGGGCTGAAGCTGCACACCTTTGCGCGATCCCTGCCACGTATATGTAACCGCCGATCAGCTTCGTGGCCAATCAAAACAGCCGACATGCACTGTGCTTGAGTGAGTCCATGAAGTGGGGCGTCCCGCATCTGGGCGGCTAAAGCCCGCATCGTGAGGTAGTCGAGGCAGGGTGGAGACCACGATTCGTGCAGCGCGTACCAGGTCCCCCTGGTCAGTGATCGTGTGAGGAGCCTGGCTGCGCTTACCGTGCAGCGAGGGGGGCGGCCGCGCAGCGAAATCTTTCCCTATTGGATCGTCGATCACTATGCACAGATCATTTGGTCTCGGGCGATAACGGCGAGAAATGGGATATTCGCCATAATGGACTAGTGCTCCTTCCGAGCCGTGCCGCTCAAGCCGTGATCCACTTTATAGTAGCGCCCATAATGTCACGACGAGTTGTCTCCAGTCCCTGTCTGCGGTACGAGCGACACAGTTGCAGACTATCTCCCCATTGGATCGTCGATCACTATGGGTCATTTGGTCCCGGGCGATAACGGCGAGAAATGGGAGAACCGCCAGATGAGTCTAGTGCTCCGTCTGAGCGGAGGCGTTCTAGTCATGGATCACCTGCGGCCGACTACTGGTGCAAGGATACGCTTCTCGGTTTCAAACCAAAAGGACGGACTCGGCAACTCCCATTTTATGGTACCTGTTATTCTACAAGCACAACGAGGTGATAAAGATACGCAAGCAATAAGCTCCCCGTTTCGAGACGACAAGTTGAGTACTGATCGATCCAGTCCGTGCTTTCTTTTACCCTTAGTCTCTGTGACTGTGACGAGGGTTCTGAAAAGGCTAGTGGTTTTAATGCGACAAGCAAGCCTTGATGCTGTGTTAGTCGCGTCGGATCCACATGCTCTGGCATGTGTGCTGGTGGATCATTGATGGAGTATGGGGGCTGGTGGGTAGGTTAGCGGTGAAGGAAAGACGAATCCTAAACAGCAGCCTCGCCCCCTAGCTGAGTCGGAGTGGTGCGGAGGTCGCGCCTGTAGCGGCATATCTACCGAACGACAGCGATGCCCTCTAGATGCAACAGCGACTCGGTTGCGAAGCCAGGATGGCCATCCTCCGGGTCTTCGTGACCTAGAGCCTGCGGCAGGCCCTCTATGACACTTTTATAACAGTTTGAAGCACAGAGGCCTGGAATAAAAGTTGTATGGTTAATGGAACAAAGAAGACAGGCAACGGGGACTTTGCACGGTTTGGAATTTGTCTTCACCCTGACGGTTTCTGAGCTCTACGCCAGTGGTTGGATTATCGTCTTGGAGGAAAAAAAGCCATACGCTTTTCTTCGTTCGGCGCAGTCATGCTGGCACAATCCTTGTTGCTATGCCGATGGTAGTCGTAATGATCCCGTTTCGAGTATTGATTGCATGCATGGGTTTTCACGTCAGTGGCTGTGCCACATATTGCGTTGGGTATATAAGGCTATCGATCTCACACAAGTGCACTTGAGCAAGAAAACGCTACCAGAACATCCACAACGCAATGTCCGAACCTACCTGTCGTAAGGATTCTCCGTTCCCCCTTTTGGGACATGACATTGAGTCACTTTCTTTGGATGATTCATGTCCCCCTTCGGAAGACGCTCGAGCAAATCTTCATCATCCAAGGGTTGTGCGGAAACAACTTCCAGGTTTCTTAGACACTGATGGTGAGTCGCATTGTTTCTTCCGAGAGCGCAGCCAGCAATCTCTGATCTACTGAAGAGTCCAACAATTCTGGAGGCCTGATGCCATCTGACACTGCCACCTGGGAATCCAGTGACTACTCCGATCGGACTGGTAAGTACACGCCTGGAACTGTATTGAACTTAGCTTATGAGACAGTATCCTCTCAATCCAACCGCACCGTTATACGTCACAAACGCGAAGCCACTCCAGCCGATCCAGATTTTTTGGAAATTCACGAGCTTGTTTTTCGTATCAACTGCCGCAGAGTCGATGGTGTTATGGAGTACCAGACGGAAAAGGGCCTCGTTTCGACTAGGGTTCCTTCCGAAACTTTCTGGAGCGCCGCGCAACGTGGACAATTATTGTCCAACTGGGTGGTTAAAGATCCTCGGCCGGGCGACTGGCGTCGTTTCGGTGTCGTCGAGTCTGTCCATCAAATCTGGGTCTACCTGTGCGCGAGTAGCGTGCCAGAACTCTTTCCTTTCATTGCCTATGGGAAGGAATTGCCATTTCCCGATCAAGATTGCACTTGGTCTATCTGATTCAAATGAATTGGCTATCGGGTGCGATGCACTCCTCTTGCAACCCTCTCCGCTTTATCTCTTGTTCCATAGCGCACCTTTGTTTGCCGCCCTTAGTAGAATCTAAAGGCTCGGTCAAGCCTAATGAGGCTATGGACTGCGGTCAAAATGGCATGCCTTTTCAGTGCCAATCAACAAAAATCATGGCGTCCAGAATGTTTGTGATCTCCTATTGGCTGTTTCCCCTTCGCGCGGCTGTTTACCTCCTTGTTGATACTGCGGACCCACTCGGCACTACGGCAAGAATACCCACTCGCAATACATGGGATATTCAGACCCACTGGCGCCCGATTAGCGGGAAATCGGGAATATGGTGGAAAATGGGGGGGATTGAGGCAGTAACGGTGAAGTTCCAGCACAGTAGGTATAAGCGGCCGAGATGAGTCCGCCGGAGCTGGAAGCAGGGAAGCCATTGCCCCCGCGCCAGGATAGTCCGGTCCAGTCAAGTATGTGCCCGCTGCGGGGTTAAAATCTGGATCAGGCGCCATCGAACGGCTTCTACCTGATCGGCCACTTCGCTCTTTTCCGTCTCGTCTTTGTATTACGCCTGACTCGCAAGCTTTTAAGGATAATCGTGCTCATATGCAACGCTTCTCTGCATACGTAAATTTTATGTACAGGGCAATAACGTCACACGTCCAAACCCAGCTACTTCTCTGACAGCACACTGGTAGGCAGCATGATAAGTTCAACCCTCGCAACGCAGTGACAATCATCAGATTACTTGGTCACTGAATGAGAATTGCATATGATACGGTCCAAGTCACAGCTATATAATACCGAGAGAGAAAGCCTCATTCGCATGAGACACAAATGTTCTAAAGCACTGTTGCGGGCTGGAATAACATCAAAGGCATGACTCGGAGGATAAGGGTAGATCATTTCGCATAAGATTAATACTAGAATGGAGAGTGCTCTTACGCTTTTTTATCGATATGGACATTGGGTCTAGCCGAAAGCAAAAAAGAGCGCATGGCCTACAATCACCCTGGCCAGAACGGAACCGCTGCGGCACAGTGCCTGCTCGTAATGAATCCACAGAGCTATGGAAGCTGGGCAAGTGGGTCAGCACCATTCCTTTGACACGTACCATCCCCTATTGTTTCGCATTGCCAGCTTGATGGGCCAGGAAGCCGCGGCGAAGCAGCTGTGTGAAAGGGAAAGGGTGGATGCAACTGGTAAGAGCATCCTGTAATATCTGTGAATTGCCTATATAAGACACACCTCATGGCTTTTCTGTCAGGTTTTACAACCACATTTTCCCACTCAGCTTGTCTCCCTTGGATCTGAGCGGTCACAAATTTCCACGATGCAAGCCCCCACTACCGCTATCAGCATGAAAAGCTCTAGGGCTGTTGAGGCAGAGATCACCAATGCTGATCAGCGTCTTCCGAGTAAGTTCCATTCTTTCCAAAGAAATGCGAGTGCTGATTGGCCCCTTGCCGTCTCATCGCTTGTCGACAACGATACCACCGAGAAGGCCGAGCAAGACCATAGCGAAGGAGATGCTCGAGGAACAAGCTGTAAGTAGTTCCGCGTTAAAATTTGGTTCTCGGACAATACTAACAAATACACCGAAGCGTGGAGCGAGCCGCGTATTGACGGGTCCTCGATCAGGCAGCAGTTGCCAGCTCCTGTCATGGATGGAGACCTGGAAATATATCCGGCACTTGACGCAATTCAGCTTCATTCATTGTGGAGCGAAGATTGGTTCCGGATCTCGCAGATGTTTTTCAACGGATACGAACTCCCTGAATCCGATTTCGCTAGAGTTGCAGAGAGCAAGTTTCTCCGTACCCTGGCTGAAAATGGACGCCGTCATGGAGATGGAAAACAGTTCAAGGTCGTATTGCAGAAATGGGACTTGGACTCTCCTTGTAAGTCTGAAGAAGTCACTCAAAGGTCTCAGAATTAACTCAAGACTAGCAAAGTATGGCACTCTCGACAGTGGGAGCCCCAAAGAAGTCGACACCGGTATTGAGGGCACAGTCCCAACCGCTTCCATGCAAATCTCGCCATCTACTCGAAGGAACATGACAGGATGTGTTGACCCCAACGCGGACCTCGGACAAAGTGACTTGGTGAGCCCACAATCCCCGCGGAAGCGATGAGTGGGAAGTATTGGGGGAATTGGTGAGGATAGCGATCGAGTTCAGAGAAAGAGGATTGTCTAGCGGTTGCTTCCCATGCTTAACTAGAAGGAGAAGAAGCTTTTTCAGCTGCATCGATCAGGTTCATCGCTTGCGGTTTACCTGAGGAGAAAAAAAAAAAAAACCCTCTCAATTTGAGCTAGGACTATGGAGTCAAGCACTGTTGCTTTGAGCTACAGTGAAGCAAAAGTTTACCAGTTTCTGGTCTGGAATCTGGACTTCTCCAGTTATGAGCGGAAAGACCCAATCCGCGTGATTTTTGACCAAGAATCGTTTAATATCACTGCAGTCATTCTGCTTACCAGGTAGGCACCATGCAGTATCGAAACCATCGCGTTTGACTGTGGAGTCGTCCATCAATCCCTCACCCAACTCCTCCCATAGGCCCTTTGGGAGGTATCTCTTCCAATTGGAATTCGGGTCGCTTTCCCACTTCACTTTCACTGAGTACTTGACGGCGCCATCAATAGTCTTGATGGTTAAGCCGCAGATCTCCTTTGTGGGGTCGAGCGGCCAAAGGAACGACGAGGTTGAGTCTCGATGGTTCTGGCTGTTGCTTCCCCACCTCTGTTGAGGTGCGAATCGCGGCGTTCCAGTGCCAGTTGGAATTTCGCCAATGTGGACTCCTCCGTCAGAGTTGTCACTCTCAGGCGCCACTACCATAGTGTCAGTGATACGTAAAAAATAATAACAGACAACATACTTACCGTTCGATTCGGAAGACCCGTCGGAACGATTATTGTGGCCTTCAGCTGTAGGCGATAACGATGGATTATCGTATGCCTCTTCCGGGAGAGGTAGTTCGGTACATGATGCGTGGTTCGGGAGCGTTGGCTCGAAAGAGCCACCTGGGCTTGATTCTTCGCAGCCCTTGTGCCCCATAGCTTTTAGAGCGGCGTGCAGGAGAGCTCTAGAAGTAGGTCTATACGAATGGGTTATTCACTAGCTTGCGTTGATAAAGAGGTAAGTTCATACTGGATTACTCTCGTAGAACGAGTGTTGAAGCTGTAGAGCCTCTGATGCTTCTGAAGCTTGGAGAGCGATTCACGTTTGGGGATCATGTCCACAACCGTGGTTCGAGGAGGTTCGGTAGTTGTTGGATTGCTTGGGGACACTGGCACCACTGTAGCGATTTAATAGTCTCTTATGTAGCAATTCAGCGGTACATCTATACCTAATGGGATGTAGCTTGAACATTCGGCACTGGAGCAGTGCCCCTGCTTGTTCACTTCGCTTGGTGACGATACCAGGAAGCTTGCATATGCACGGAAGAGCTCTTTGTTTGGCTACTCGGATGAATGTCCCCGTCTTGCTAAAGGGGCCCACTATAAGGATCCTATGACCATACGGGGCCAGATGAACAGCGCCCGTAGTGACGCATTTGCTGCTCAATTCGTAAGGCTCTTGCCATGTACTGACCATAGCACCTGTTTAGTCATACCATATGATGGTTGTTCATACCTAGAACTGCTCAGAATTTGACCGTTATTGTCTCCTCGAGCGACTATTAGTGGTTTTACAGCACGTGATCGGTTCCGCGTAGGGTGGAGGTGATCATGGTCTCCACTAAGTACGCCCCTTCGAACCACATCTCGTTGTCAGGGGATTTATCTTGAGGAGCGTTTTAAAAAGCTGGAAATAACTCAAGCAAGTGTGAAGGCCGTCTTTCTAAGTCTTTTGTCCCGTTGGGGACCGCTTTTGTCGCCGCCAAGGCGGCCGACCATCGTAAAACGCCCACAGGGCCTCACACGGTGTATTAGCTGAGCGGGATAGGTCGATCCACTACGTTGAATGAGAAGCGCTCCACGCACGGTCGTACTATGATCACTGTTCCCTCCATGCTCTCATCGGGTCCGTGTAACGCATAGAAGCACCAGGGTCTCAGAACTCGGTCCTGTGCCCATACGGATGATGAACAGGTACTGTGTAGAGAAGCCAATAGCCATCGAATGGTGACATCCTCACCGCTATTCCCTCGATGCACACCGGGTTCTCATCGGAGATACTATGTGAATCATAAGGCAACAAATGGGAAGTGATCCCACTATTAATAGTGGGGTTTGGAACCGCGGTCACTTCTATCTATGGACGACGCCTTTCAGGGGTTTCTTCCGATGGTCGATTGCCAAGACCAAGCTCATTTGGCGGGTCGTGAAACCCTTGCTCCCCGCCGGGCCCTGCCACGTCAGCTGTCATGTGTCGGGCAAAGGATTTACGTTCGACCTCCAACGCACCAATCAATACATTGGCATGCGCTCCGCAAGACTTATATCATTACGAGGCCATGCAAGGCTTATCTTTTTTTCGCAAAACTCCTCTTACAACCTGAGCCACACGCCACTCCACGGTGATCCCGCACGTGCCGCCATCCGCGAGTCAATCCTTTCCCAATTGCTTCGCTGCTCTCGTCTCCGCGTAACGCAAGCACCGCTCATAATGACATCTTTTTCTGGCCAGACAAAAAAGGAAACCATCCGGAAGGAATACGGGTGGACCCAGCACCAGTGGGAGCGCTTCCTTGTAAGTCTATGTGTTAAAACAAGAACGCATGTGGATACTCATCAAGAATCTAGCACCATACGCAGGACGAGGCAAAAGAGCTCTTCTATACGCACAAGTACTGGACTAATACCGAAAAACCGGATGATGTCACGTGGGATGATCTGGAAGGCGATGTCATAGAGTGGTTCATTGAGGAAGTGAACAAAAGACTGGTGAAGTGCCGCATTCAGGTCGACTACAAGCTGATCAAATGGCGCTTGTTACCAATGCTAAGGAGGAAGCCGAGTACGTTCAAGTTCATGCACTCCCGTTGCATAACTATTCACTAAAACAGATGGGTTGGTGAAGGGAATGACAGGCAGGAAGCAAGGGTTCCATTCGACCCAATCGCCGATGCTGGTGGGCGAAAGCCGAATTAACGTGAGCGAGTCACCCGCATGGTCTAGTTTCGATATTGGGAAGGGTCTACGACTGTTCAGTCTAGCCCACCGTGAACGTCAAGGATGCGCCGTCGGCATCTCGGGAAAACAGGTAAACTTTCGTGGTGGGAAAACTGATCTGGCTTTAGTGGTATTGAAGCAGAAGCATCGACCATTACTCATCAGTCTGTGCACCATTTTGTTCTTAGGAGCCACTGCTCGTGATGATTCTTGATAGCATTTGGAGCCAGCCTCATCGCACCACGGCACAGTGACATCCTTTCCTTCCCTCCCTGCCTCCCTCTCGCCCTGTCTTCGTCACGGCTATAGTGCTCAAACCCATATTGTTATTCAGGGAGCGTGCCAGGCGGCTACTGAAGTAATTGTGCTTCCATCGGCAGTTGCGGAAGGCACGGGTGACTCCAGCCGGTCAATAGCCTATCGGAGGGTGCCGCACCGTCACTCCACCGCTGTCTTAGGCTTATTTGAGGTTCCGATGAGCGACGCTCTCATAGTGGTAAATGAGAGCAGGTGACGTATTGCCCTATCCCCGCTGGCTTGATGCACAGTCAGTGGGTCTGTAGACGCAGGGGACTAAACTAGCAAGGGTAGAAAGATGGCATGATTCAAACCGCACCTCATTGTATGAGGGCCCCACAGCCAGAACGCGATGCATCGTCGCGGCGCGTGAAGCGGTCCAACGCATTGGCCAGCTTCGGTTAGCCACGACCGGAAGCGCCGACGCGGATACCCCGGATCAACCGGTCTACTACGTATTGTCGACGAAGGACGTGCACCCGAAGGCAATGGAAATGGGCGGGCGGGCGGGCGGGTTGAGGTGAGGCAACCTTATTGCAAGGGCGGCTAAGCAACGGCACTGGTGCCCAATTAGCAACCATCATTTGTGAAACATCACCACTGTAGTGTCCTGCTAATCAAGGCATTGCACGCAATCTCTTGGACTCGAAGCAGTTGCATCTCATCGTATCTCCTTGGTCGGCGTGATCCACTGCCAGTGGCACGTCAACCAGTGTCCACTAACACGTGACTAGACATTTATCGGAGCTTATCTATTGGCCAGAAAACTCAACACTACGATCACTCCGTATCGGCCGCGACGTGACGACACGGCAGTGCTCATGACGAGTCACAGTGAGCGAGATCCGGTGATGGTATGAAGATGCTTCTAATTACTCGACATGAACAGTGTGGAACCTAGAGAAGCCCTATGCATGTAATTGATCTGAACCATGATGTACGCCTTCAAGGCCAAAAATTGCTTCTTCAAAGAAAAGTCCGTCAATGCCTTTGTCTTCGTCCTTGCCGCTGACAGTTGGTTGTCGAGGGAAGGAAATGTTCTCATCCAGGCCGCCGGAGGTGGCGCCCACTGCTGATAAACCATCCGAACAGTATAGCAGGGGTTTCTGGACCTCGCATGGTTTCCAGCGCTGTGTTTCTGGAAAGGTCAGCATCTCCGAATTGGCTGTCTCTCGATTGCTCAATCTTACCTTCTTGCTTTTTGTGGCATTTTTTTTCGTGATATTCCAGGTTTCCTATGGATTGAAAACCAGTATATGCATAAATGCAGCTTGTGTCGCTACACAGATACCTGAATTTTGGGTGGACTGTGGCGTGATCCCTGAGACACGATACGCGCTGTCTGCACTTATGAATGGGACAAACCACTCCTTCTTTACGGGGCCGTCCGGGCCGAGCTCTTAGCTTCTCAAGCTCGTACTGTGCAGAATCCTTGTTACCCTGTGCCTCGAAGTTGGTCTTCTGGGAGCGCGGGGGTGTTCTGCTTGTGAAGTCGTTATGGGCTTTCACATGCGTCCGGAAGTCGAGAATGTGTTGAAAGCGTGCGGGGCACCTCGGAAACGGACAGGTGGGTCGGAATTTCACTTGAGTTTCCATTGCAAGTCAGTCAGCCAATCTCAACCCAGACGATTCTACGGCCGGGCATACCTTCGCTATCCCTCGGGATACGTCTGGGAACTTTGGACCGATCGTACAGTACGTCTAGAGGATGAACAGTACCAGGAGGCAAGGTTGGAGAGCCCCTTTTCAGATCAGGGATAGGCTGCGGTAGAAAGCCAGCCTAGACATCGTCAGGCGCTTTGAAAATGTGTATGAGGGTAGGGGGCTTTATATCTCGTACGCTCGATGCCGGGCTCCCCCTTTGCTCCTTGAGCCACGACCATGTATTCATGTATTGTAGCATTGGAACCTTCTGCGTTGTTTCATACATGCTCTCAGACAAAGGAGTGTAGAAACCGTGGGACAACGTCGAGAGATTGGAAGACATGAGTGCTTGAAGGCCTGCGGGTGCAGCGCAGTGCGTTCCCTGGAAGAGGGGCGGGGCATGAGGTCTATTATTACGTGTTGCGGTCACAATACCTTACTGCGACATGTCCACATCAGTCCATAGTGAGCACGCGAGCTGGCACGCTGCTTCGCCACATGCATGATATCCATCATCTCTTTCAGTACTTCATGAGCTTTCTTTTTGGACCGGTATCCAATCAGGGCGCTCCCGACATGTAGCTTCTCAGCTCTCCGGATGGGCGGGCCTGGCCAGTGGGAACCTATTCCGCGGTCAAGGAGCTTCCTTCCTAGCTGGGAAATTGGGAGCGAGATGAAACGTTGGTAGGAGCAAGCGGTCTGCTATTCCTGGGAAAGATAAGCTCTGCACGCGAATTGCGGTCCACATTATGACCGGTGTGAATGTAAAAAAGGATACGCGCCTCGCCAGCATGAATAAAGTAATGACAAGGTGGAGCCTCATAGCTCGTGGGATCTCCCCGATGAGAACGCGGCGAACACCGAGGTTTTTGGCGCACGACACGTCAGCGAACAGCTACCTACGCACCTTGCGCCCTGAGACCGATGCTTGAACCCACTCGATTCCACAGACCCTGTGATGGTGTGCAAGGCTCCACTTACAGAGCGCGACTGGGTATCATGCCCACTGCAGGGGCTGGTACAGGCAAAGTGCTGTATTGCATGAAATAGGAATAGCTTGCTGAGCAATGGAAGATAACACTCCTCCATTGGCAAGCATACTCATTTGTTTGCTTGCAACAAGGACCACACAGCACTTGCAGAGCTACTAGTGGGGATGGTCGATTGCATGCCACAAGCTAACGCCTAAGAAAGAAGTCCCAGCTCTGAGAGACAGTCTCCACCCGCTTGTCACGTTTCGCCAAAATTTTCCCCTCTTACCTCCGTTTCCATTCCTATTCAGTCTTCTTATCGCTTTGAGGCCGTGCACACCCAGCGTGAGTAATGGAGAAACACTGGATCACCTCACCATCGAAGCATTTGGTTCGGTAAGCCACTTCATTGATCACGCATGAAGCTTCTAGGCACTATGTCGTGGGCATGAGACCCAATGCCACGGTACCACTACCGTTCCTGGAACTTGATACTTTACGAATATATTTTTTAGGCGCTTAGAGCGCTATGATTTCCCTCTTGCCAGGCAAACCGTGAAGGGCGTGTCTGTATGGTGATCGCTCCTCTTCTCCCGCCCGATGGCCGAACTACCGAGCTTGTGGCGTAGGTCCAGTATGAACAAGTGGCCAGCGCCTCTCATGACAGTCACGTATCGAGTAAGTTTTCTGATGTTGTCAGCACAGTTGCCCGCTCGATGACTTCAGGTGTGTGGCGGCTGTCGTCTCATTATTCCTCTACAATATGGACACTCCTGTGCAAGGTGCCGTCAACCCTGTGCAACGAGAGAGCCTGTGGAGCCACAAGGAGGAATCAGGGATGCAAGTAAGGTACCGTGTGTGTACCCATGTGAGAGGAGTTCGATCAGTGTGTCATAGGTAGTCTCGGAAGGATGCGTTCACGTCGCTGATCTGCACTGCGCCGCGTTAATCCAGATCAACGCTGCCACGTCTGCAGGCAGCAGATCACTTGACGAGAATGGCTTCTGGCTCGGAGGAGCAAAGCGGCAGTTGAAAGGTCGGACGACCCCAGAGCTGCACGTGATCTCTCAAATGAAGCATATATAAGGCGTACTCCAAGCGCCGTAGTCACTGCAATCCAGAAACACTTTTCCCTCCAACTTCTCGTTCCACATCATTCGAAATCAGCCAAATCCTCACAATGGATGCTCCCAACACCAGTGCTGGCACTTTTTGCCCCGCTGAAGTCATCAGAACCAATGCTGTCAACGACGGGAACCCACTGTCGGTCTTGCCTGGGGGCAGACTAGAGAGTATCGCTCCAACATCACGTATGTCGTTCCTCGTACACTCAATCAGGTGTCCGAATAGCTCATGGTTTTTGTGTAGCTTCAGTGAACTCTCAGGTTCGCTCTGATGACCGAAGCAACGGCAACGACCTTGGTTCCCGCCAGAACCCGGTCTCTTCTGAAGCCGATGTCAAATCTGAAGCACACGCCCTTCACACGTCAGCGCATTCTCACAACCAGGCCGCCCTCCCGGATGGAACAGAAAAAACTCCAGCGATTGAAGCCAAGGAATCCATGGGAAACTCTAAAACGCCTAGTAAGTAATGACTTTCCTGTTTCACAGTGATCACTCGTTCACAGAGAAATAGAAACCGAGACCTACCAATTGGACATTGTAACACTCGCGAGATCGTTGGTTCACTACGGATGCAACTTCTATCCAGAGATTGCATATGGCCCATATGTGGTCTCTCCCGACTTCATGCCTCTTTTATACGACCTCGGCACTCTTATAGATAGGCTATGCGAAAGGCTTAAGGACCCCAACCCGCTCTGTTCATTTCCGAAGATAACGGAGCTCACCGTGACCTCTCTGATGGATGCGAACGATGCTAAAGAGCAAGCAAGCATGTAAGCGCAACTGGACAGAGTGCGTAGACGAATAGAACATTGACCACTCTCGCGATAGTGACGACGTCATTCAGAATCGCTGCGCGACTGTTCATAGTGCCGAGTCACACTCTGAGACTTGTGATTGTGGGCACGTACCAGGCGGTAAGTGATGGATAATCAAGCGCTACTTGGAGTGTTCACTTACGAAATGCAGGCTTTGGACGTTATTACGATACTGCGCCGGATCGCATGGAGGAGCATGAATTTGGACACGTGGTCGACATAAAGACCTTCCGGTCTTTCTGGGAGAAGCATGGATCCCATGTAGTCAGAATCGTGGAAGGGGAGCACACGTTCTGTAAGCGAGCCGTTCCTTCCTTGAGGAGACATTACGAGGTGCTGCAAGACTTTGCCATTGCGGAGAATCGCGCAGGCAGACCGCCCACCTACCCTGAGGCCATTTATGTGGTCACCGGTCCGCCGGGTGGTCTTGCAATTGAGTCAGATCTCAGTGAAACTGAAGTCGAGACCGAAGTCGAGACCGACGTCGAGGCCGACGTGGAGACCAAAGTTGAAGCGTTGCAGTTCAGTCAAGTTCGATTTCGACAACCTGGCATTCAAGCCTCTCGAGCAGTGGGGGAGAGCCTGGCCCGCTCGGATCACCGGAAGCAGACGCCATACCCTAGTCTCGGAGCTAGCGATAGCGACGAGGAAGGGCGGAGCTTTACCACTCAATCGAAGAAGAGAAGGTTAGATACATGTGGTTCTGACCAACGCGTGAAAAGAGGGAAGATGGAAGAAGGGGCGTCCCTAGAGAGTGTTGTAGACCTCACCGGAGAGTGAGGCGATGCGGTATGAGAAAGATAGTTAGTTTTGTAGCTAGCACGTAGCTCTTCCTTAAGTATTCGATTTATTTCGTTGCCTCCGCGAGGATACAAGCGAAGCCGGAAGATCGTGAAGTGGGGCCGGAGATGATCGATGACCCTGGTACTTTTAGCGCCAATTTTTTGAGTTGACCGTCCGCAGCACAGCCCCACGAGTAAGCGCCTGGTAGGTCATGGTGATCGCGCGCGCTTAACAAGAATGACAGGAGTGTGGTTGTCTGCTTCCTGGATTTGAACTCTCGTGCACCTGGGTGCCAGCCAAGACCAATCTATTTAAAGCCACCCGCGAACCAGCTACGATTCTTCCAGCCCATCGCCAGCATGACAAGAGCTTTCTACCAGAGCCCAGCACTCCAAGCCAAACTCGAATGCATGAGCCTTCAGCTAATGCCTCTCTACCGTGTCCCGACCGGGCCGCCACACCCTCAGTTCCCGAGGTCAATCCTGCACTTCTGGCTTCTTAATGAGTCAGACATGGACAGCATAGCGCACTACTACTCACAGGCTGCGCCGGACCAGTACACATCCTCTTACCCGGTACGCATGCATTGGGACGAAGAATCGTTCGCCCGCATGAGCGAAACAGAAAGGCTACATGTGAAACGTACGGAGTTGGGGTGGTTTATTGGGCTATGGAGGAAGTGATAGATCAGGCTATGTAAGATAATTGAAGATCACCAGTGGTATCTGCTGTCCATCTTCAACACACCCATGCCTATTATCCCCGTAAAAGTCGATCAAGCCGTGTATTTGACAATAGATCTCTCCACCCAGTTTGGCCTGCCATGTTAGTACACGATAAAGCAGGGTAAAAAGGCATCTCCCTCACACATACCTTGCCCTTTGCTATTGATGTCGCGGATTATCCGTGTGAGAAGCTGGACGGCAACACGACCGGCGATGGACTTGATGCACGGAAGCTTTTGTCCCAGCAACATCTTATTCGCAAGCTGATCTAGAGTCACAGGAGCGTCCACTTGAGTCACCTGGGTGAGTTGCTGGTCGTGGTGGCTTCCATCTTTTTCTTTTCCAGCGATTCTCGGTCTCTTATGCGTGATGCGGCCCTCCATCACGTGTTCTCTTAGCAGCGCTAGCTGGGTGGACATTTCGTCGTGCCGGTTATTCTCAGCAGTGATAAGGTCATCGATTCGGATCAAAAAATCATCTGATAACGTCAGCTTCGCTAGGGTGAAGCGTCATGATGCTGGGTACTTGAGGGTGGTCTGTCGAGATCAAAAGAGCGTGCTCGTTTTCTCGGAATCATTCTATCTGCTGATGGGTCGGGCCACAGCGTTGGTTATTATGCGGGTGGAAGTGTTCTTTAAATATATACGTCGGCAGTCATCCCTAACGAATCGAGAAAACGGATGTTGGCTGCTGATTGTCGGCAGCCAGGGTTCGGCCTTTGCGCAGGAGTACCCGACACTACCGAAGTCCGTCAGTCATCAATCCACAAGAACGCGGGCGTCAAAGGCCCCATCGGTCGACTTGGGGGCCGAACAGAGACGGCGCTTACAAGAGCGGCTAGCATGGGTACCCTGCACCTGCTCCTGGAAGGAGCAGAAGATGAAGTATATATTCTGGCCATCCGTTACCAACTACATCCACGTAGCAACCATATTCTCTGTTCCTTTGCCGGAAGCACCAAGTCCAAATTTTACAAGCACGTAACCAAGACTGAACGTGGTCTTTGTGGAAAAGCTTCACCTGCCCACTTGCTCTGTCAAACATGGTCGTAAGTAAAGACGTCATACATAATTGACTGGAAGCCAACTGCGGCAGACTACTCGCTCCCAGGCCAGCACGACTCCAAACAGCTTATCTGGTGCTCGCTCTTCGAGCACGATGCATCCGAGACACTTCTTGGCTGAGCCATGGGTTATCCCACCACGCAGCCCTACGCCTGCTCGCGCACCGCCTTCAGTCATCAGTTTGGACTCGAGCCCATCTCCGCCTGCCTCTCCAAGGATCAAAGTATCGCAGCATGGAGAGGGTAGCCAACCCCAGTGTACTCACGAGAAAGGGGAACCGTGGAGCTGTTGCGAGAATGCGGCCTTGGTGGCAAAGTTTGAGGAAAGGATTAGTACGTGCGAAGTGTTGCTGCAACGACTTCACCAGCACCTTCAGCAGAATTTGATGGCTATGCAGATAGAGGCGCAGTCGCTGCGTACGGAGCTTGGTGCGCAAAGGGAGCAGTGGGAGAGACTTACTCAGGTGTTCAATGGGCGTTGATATGGCGGGAATACTGCCACAGACTGCAGCACGCGAGTCTTCCGCCTCTTTCGGATGAGTGGTTACGTAAATCTGCAGTAATAATAAAGGTGCTTCCGGAAACCTTCAAATGCATGTGATGTCATCTTTTTCTCTCCCTACAAGCGAACGGTGTGAGGGAGCAGGACGGAGAAATTCGGTGTCGTTCCAACAGATCGTGCCAGCATGAACTCCGCAATGCAACTCGTATGCCTCCACAGTACTACCAGCTATGCCATACTTGCTTTGGGAAGCAGTTCATCACTGTTCCTTGGAAAGCGGCCATTCGCCTCGCCCACTACTCTGTGAAGGATGTCGTGATAGACTCAGCCGCACATGCAAAGTCGGAGAAGCCCCCAACTGTCACTCACAGGCCACTCACATGTTATGGATAGCTGTAGTGGATACAATTTGCCAGGTACATGGCATGATGGTGTCGGAGGGTTAAAGGAAAGAAACGGCTTGAGCGGACGCGAGGGTTCAACTTTGGAATGTCTGGGGATTGGGAAGTGTACAGGTAGCCAAAGGAGCGAGCGTTGAACGTAAGGGTACGGCACGCGGTGGCCTTTATATGCTCCATGCGAAGAGGCAGGCGGCTACTAGCTGACACAAGGGCGATACCAAATCAAGTCTCGTCTGTGCGGATACGAGCACACTCAGAGCGATAGTTCAAAGCTTTCCCAGTGCCACAGGCGTGTGTACGCATGATAAGCTACTCAGTGGCTCATGCGGAGTATCTGAGACTCCATGTCACCGACTGTGGGCCTACTGCGGGGTCTGATGGTGTTGATTCCGTTACTCATTGGAACCAGTAGCCCGAAAAAGACCCCCAATGGGCTACCGTCCGATCTGGGGGGCGAGATTGAGCCGTTGGGAGCATGGATAAGGGCCTTCTCCTGGTTAGTTTGCTTCAGGAGAAGCAGTGTGACGCAACGTGCTGCGGTTGTCTCGCCTCCCCTTTCCCATGACAGCTCCGTCGGCGAGGCAACCTGGCTACCGGTATTTTCCCTCCACCAAGAAGGCTACAGTTGGAGATAGGACTCAGACACATGGTTTTATGTCATTACCGGCCTCATCGGTATGGACGGTGCTATGCAGCAAAGGCTTGAAGCCGTGGGTTATCTCCATCGCGACAACGCATGGCGGCTAATCAACACGGCGGAGCTCAGGCCAATCGACCTGATGCTATGGCGGTATCCCAAGACAACGTGTTCCGGGAGCCACGCGAAGGGCAATAGATCAACGTCGGGGCGGTTGCTAATCGAGTTAGTAAAGCTAACCGTTGGTCCCGTGATGGGCATGCGGGCGAGCATATAAGGATGGCCCTCCCCGCTCAGCCATTCTCATCAGCTCATCCCTCTTATCCCTCACTTCTTGCTCTCAGACCCTCCATCACAATGTTGGCCAGAGTCAGCGGCGCCCTTATCGCCCACAATCTTCAACTGACCCCCGAGGTCCTTGCTCTCTTCCGAGATGGATACCTGGTAGTAGCCGACCAGCAGCAGCACCTGGAGGAAGTTGACCTCATGGCGGCCAACGTGCTCTTCGGTCTCGGTGAGAACCTCCAGCCGGCGGACCAGAACGACATTTTCGTCCAGTCGCCCATCGATGATCGGGAGAGAGAGGGTGGGGACGACCTGGGTCCCAACGGAGTGGCTGATCCAATGAGCGTCGATGATGCAAGTCTGCGGTCTCCTGCACCTTGCCTCAGCAAGGAGACCTTGTCAGCAGCCGCGCCTCAATCCAGCTTGACCCCGCCACAAACCCCTGAGGTTGCTTCAGTCGTCCCATCCGGTGTGGATACGAATGACGCGGCATCCACCAGTTTGGATGACGCTTTCGGAGAGATCATGACCACGACTCAGCTGGAGGAACACTTTTTCGACTTTGAAAGGTACCACAAAAGTACTTCCACGGAGCCATCGGCAATCGGTTCTGGTGGCCAGGACAGTTGCTCTCACTGGGAGGAGAGCACAGGGGCGGATGTCAACGGTGGCAACCACTCTGACAGGGAGGCCTCAACCGGCACAGGTTAGTAAGCCACCAGAAGTGCTAGATAACTGCTGACTTTTTCATTAGAGAGCCTTGGTCTCGATGACGAAGTGATATTCATTGGAACCCGGCCTGTAACAGCTGTCGTACACGCCAATCAAGACGACGATATTGTCATGATCGACGCCCGGAGCATCAAGCCAACTTCCGGACGAACAAACAGAGCGACACGGAAGCGACGCAGAATCAGTCGCTCAGTCGTCCCCTACGCACTCGTGTCACGCCGGCAAAGGCGTCATTCTCCACAAACCTTGACGAACCTGAGCAGGTGGAGGGACTTCACTGCGCTGTGGACGGAGATCAGCAGAGTCGCAATGGAGAGGCCAGAGCTAAGAAGCGCAGTAGACGCCATGGAAGGTACAGTGATGATTGTAGATGATGATGACAGAGATTTACGTCTGTGGAAAGATTTGCTGAAGGAGAACTGGGGCAAGCTGAGCGACGAGGTACAGGGATGTGACTCGGAGTTTGAAGGAGAGTTTAGACGAGCTGGCACAGTGCTGCAGAAGATCTTTGATTCTTACTGATACATAGTCAATGATATATCGTGTGTCGTTATCGATGTGCTCGTTCCCCATGACGTTGTGTTGAGGTCGGGAATAAGGTTTCACTACTGAGCTGCCCCTCTTGATGTCATCCATACAGGAAGAAGCGCGGTGATCAACTGACAAACACCACGACACGAACGGCACGAGACTTGTTAGGCCAGCAATTTCTCCCGCCCTGCGCATGCGAAGATTGGCGCTTTTGAGTTTGTGGTAGGATCCCGTGCGGGCACAGGTCCCATGGACACTGCTCGTTCGCTTAGTTAGCCATCCCTGGGGGCCGTTGTCCCGTGCGGGAATCGATCCCATAGACGCCAGGATCTGGTGGTCCAAGCTTCCCGCAGGGGAACTCGTCCCGTAGGGCCCCGGCCTCGGAAGGTTTTCCGAAGGGCTGCGGCCGCGAAGCCCTTGCCCGCCGAACTCCCGCAGGGGATGTGGTCACCATAGCCGCTGAGGCCCCTACACGCCAGATTCCCGCGTGGGAGGGTGGATCTCGCTTTGCCTATACTCTGCGGCACCATTCCCTGTAGCCTTCGGCGATCAGTTGATTTGCGCCCTCCATACCGGGCACGCGCGACAGCGCTGTTCCACCCCATAGCCGACCAAGCCTGTTTGGCTGACCAGCACTGCGTAATCGGCCGGCCAACGCCGCATGAACGACCGGCCGATGCGCCCGGACGCCTATGGGGTGGAACACCGCTCGTGTTTTTCCGCTCCGCCCGCTGCTCTCAGTGTTCGATGAGTCGAGGATGTTGGCCAGTGCGTTAGCTTAGTGGTATTTGGTGCTTTCCCTCCTCTTCAGATCCGTGCCTTAGCCTCTCTCGACGGTCGCAAATTGAAAGACATGTCGAACATGTTAGTCGCGAAACGAAAGAAGCCAAAACACGCATGGAGGCTTGCCTCGTGCAGCACCCCTTCGGGCGTGCTAATGTCCTGCAGGGTCAGGCGACGCTATGGAATTGAATGGTGATCGAAGAAAAGTCACGATTCATACGGCAACGTATGGTTGCTAGCCCGTACCTTCGTCCGACCTGAAATCTGGTGCAGGGCCCTCTCTGAATACAGTGGGAAACCGGCTGTGCCTGGCGTCCAGGCTTATTGGCTTTTTATTTGACCCTGGCAACCTCCGCAAGAGCGGGGACCAAGGCACATGAGAACGCAGTGCGTGCGGGAGAGGTAACCAGGCAGTAATCGAAGCCCGCGCGGGAATCTGGCCCGTGGGGGTGAGAAGATCACGGACCAGGAATCCCATGCGGGAAAACCAGGCGTATGGGAACGCGGCGCGTATGGGAGGGGTAATCAGTTGTAGCCGAAGCCCGCGTGGGAATTTCGCCTGCGGGGGCGAGAAGATCACGGGTCAGGATTCCCACGCGGGAAAACCGGGCGTACGGGAACCCGGCGCGTATGGGAGAGGTAATCAGGCAGCAACCGAAGCTCGCGCGGGGATTTGGCCCGCAGGGGCGAGAAGATCACGGGACAGGAATCCCATGCGGGAAGATGGCCCTCAAGGACGGCTGCCAGAAGGCAGGAAGCTGGTGCAGAAATAGTAGTGGAAAATGACCTTGATATTTTTATCATTACCCGACAACACCAACTACCCGCCTTAGCTGAACGCCTATATCACGTGGGTGAAACCAGTCAACGACTCAAGATTTATGGAATATGGCTAACCGTTGAGGAAACAGCGTGATGCGTGGGGTGAAGCCTGGTACACCCGGCGGTCGGTTTGGAGGAGGCTGCCGAGCTCAGAGCTGGATGGTATTTAGTGTATCACGTGACCCGCAGGTGTACCTTCCTCCCGTGGTTCATGTAGAGTATTGAACGTCTTTCTAAAGCTATCTCTATACCGCTGCAGATTCAAGAATAACTGGATATTATGGGTAGAGTGCATTGCATTTTAGTCTGGTTCTATATATTGGCTATCTTATCTACCTATTTCCAATCCCTATTGAGGAATTTATCCGCGCCAGACCCCCCACGCTATAAAGATACCCGCCAGCAGGAGGGAGACATGGAAGTCTTCCATAGCAAGAGAAGTTGTGGCATCGTTGGATAGCGTCGGCGTAACGACGACGACTGGCGGTGGTGTAATAAATGTCCTGGTAGGAGTGGTATTGGGGGTGTTCACATATCCCGCGCTGGGAGTGTGGCCTGCTGTCGTTGTCGTTTCATCTGTCGAGTCGGAAGATTCAATGCTTCTGTGACCCGCGCAGAATGCTAAGCTAAAGCTTGGTGTGGCGATGATGTGATCCTCGCTTTGTTGAGATTGTGTCGATAGTGTGAAAGGTGGCGATAGGCTTGAATTGGTGTAATTCCCATATGACGGGTCGTTCCACGAACGAACGTGGTTGATTCTGCCCATGCCCTTGGCGGGGGGTGCTAATGCAAGCGTGATCAGAGTCGCCACCAGCATTTTGTTTGCAGGCGAGAGTGTGATGGTACGCACTAGTTATATAGCAAGCGCCTGCTGTTGTCGTTGACGTTTGGGGTTCCCGGTTTCCCGCCGTCCAACATTTGCCGACCGGCTGTCGGCATCCGACAACCAGCATTCTTGTCGATGGACAAAACACAATTACCAGAATTCTGGATAACGGCTCTTGAAGCAAGACGAACTATATAAGCATTCATATCCCTCGCCTTGGAATGCATGTCGAGCAAGCACTATCCCTTGACTTCAAACAACAATTTCCCCAAAAACAAAAGCCATCCGGCCAAAATTCATTATGTGGACCCCTTCTTCATCTGCCGGTCCTTCATCTAGTGGAAGAGCCCTAAGAAAAAGAGATGAGAAAGGAAAGGCAGTAACTGACATGAGGCCGACAAACATTGTTGGACGAACTCAACTGCCATCCCCAGAAGACACTCCTCAGCCAGAGACCCAGGATGGAGCTGTTCAACATCCGGAAGGTTGGCTCACTGACCAGATAGCGCAAAACTTGGGCCATCTTGGATATATGAATTCCTCCTCAACAATACAACCTTTGGACGTTAAATATCCAAATGTGCCCCATCCCTCAACACCACAGCCTTTACCCGTCGAATATCCGGAGCTTCCCTCTTCCTTAAGCACACCGGAACGGTTTCCAACTCCTCCCGCAGGCGGGCCTGATGATCTAAGCGGATCAGTGGGAACAGCTGGTACGGGTAGAGTAGGCGGGACTGCTCCTCCCGCAAGCGGGCCAGTTGGTCCAAGCGGATCAGCGGGGACAGCTGGTAGGGATAGAGTAGGCGGGACTGCTCCTCCTGCTCCTCCTGCTCCTCCTGCCCCTACTGCTCCTCCTGCCCCTCCTGCTCCTCCTGCCCCTCCCGCTCCTCCCGCTCCTCCCGCTCCTGCTCCTCCCGCTCCTCCTGCTCCCCTCGCTCCTCCCGCTCCCCCTGCTCCTCCTGCCCCTCCCGCTCCTCCCGCTCCTCCCGCTCCCCTCGCTCCTCCTGCTCCTCCCGCTCCTTCCGCTCCTCCTGCTCCCCTCGCTCCTCCCACTCCTTCCGCTCCTCCTGCTCCTCCCGCTCCTGCTCCTTCCGCTCCTCCCGCTCCTCCCGCTCCTCCCGCTCCCCTCGCTCCTCCTGCTCCTCCCGCTCCTTCCGCTCCTCCTGCTCCCCTCGCTCCCCTCGCTCCTCCCGCTCCCCCCGCGCCTCCCGCGCCAATTAATCCTCCTGCTCATTCCGCTCCTTCCGCTCCGCCGGCTCAGCAGGGACAGAATATAGATGATTATGCAGTACCGGTATACGAACCTACTGAGGTCTTTGACCAAAGTGTCCTGACTACCGGATACACAAAATGGGGACAGGTGGTACACGTTCGATCGGCCGGAAGGGATCAAGTTCGTGTATTCGTACAATGTGGGACAGTCAATTTCCCGGTCGTTATCGCTTTACCAACATCTTTATATCCTGGAGGATTTAAAGAGAAGGCGTTGCAGGCCTTGGGTGGTTGGGGTACAGTACCCGATGACATTACTTCCGATAGGATTACCCATGTTCGTTCTGTAATAAGACTGCCAAAATGGAACGCGGACAGTGAGCGAGAAACTCCTGTATACTTTGTAATCTGGATTGACCGTCAACCTGTCGATCGAATCACGACAAAAGCACACATGATCCGGGTCTGTCGTAAAAGCTGGGTGGACTGTCAGATAGCGAAACACCTGCCTCAGCAAAAGAGCATGGTGGAATGGGTAGCATTCATGCGACGGCTGAGGCGTCATCCACAAACCAAGCAGCCTTTGACCGACGCTGACTGGACGCAAACGCCTTGGCTTTTCCATGAGCTACCAGAAGAAGCAGTTACTGAAGGCTCTGTACCATACAGGTACGGACGGCAAAGCTCTCGGAGTCCCACGCCCAATGTAAAGACTGAGCATATCGGGTCCTTTGAGTTACCTCCAGGATTTTTCTCCAGAACAAGTCCCACTCCAGACGTGAATTGGAATCCAAACGCCAACACAACCCCTAGTGGACTACAAGTACCAGGAGCATCCGTGCCGCCTACAAGTAATTCCAGAACGAGTCCTATCCCAGAGGCGAACTGGAACTATCTGAACACCAACACAATCCCTGGACTAAATCGAGTACCGGCAGCATCCGTGGCACCTGCAAGTAACGGCATGCCCGCACAGTCAAACAACAATCTGATCAATGACCTCACTTCCTATCTTATGTCAGCCTCCGCGGCCGACAAGGAGAGAATCCGTGTAGCGCTTGGACTTTAGATGATGATACTTGTAAATTTACACCATATTATATAGATAACATATCAATCTGACAACTATGATAAAATAGTTTGAGCCGTCGATAAGAAATAGTGCAATAGTAATCAATTATGAGTTGCGGTGATAGTAGAGAAAAAGGGGGTCGAGAAGATGTGTTCCTAAGCCTGTGGGTTATTTATTCGCAGCAACGCTTCACAGCCATCGCATATAGAATGTTACCTCTAGTGAGCACAAGCCCGGGCTAGGGCCTCCGGAGAGGTCCGCCTTAGCTTTAATATCGCAGGACTGCATACAAAGAGACATGGCGTTTAACGTGGATAATTTTAGGTATACTACAGAAAGCGAAGAAGGTAGGCTTGTAGTATATAGTCTATATCCAATACAAGGTAATAGCCTACGACTAGTATGAATCCTCCCTACGAGAACCAGACAAATCATATTATTATCATGCGATAAAGTTTCAATCGCACAAAAGTTCCGGCTTTTGGAGTCACTTGAGGACCCCACTGTTGATAGCATCGACTATTTATGCCATCATTGGGTTCCCTGTTATGTTATGGACCCCACAAATACCTTTAGCTACTTCTTATGTGGCTAGGTCCATGGATGTGGGTGATGGCGTTGGGCGGTGAAGCTTGTCTTAATTCAGATATCATACGATACGCCGAACGAATGAAACGAGTACTAGAATATCGTTGATTTTCCATCAACCATCCCTTATCCAGAAACTATGTTCTCATCTCAGCTTCATCGACTATCCGGCCTGTCTAATCATCGGCCTCCCTTGGATTCAGCGGAGAGCACAATATCGCCATCTTCGCATCGCTAGATTCCTCATTGTTGCCTATATCGGTATCGTATAGGCTTGTAGGACTTTGCATAGGCTTTCCAAGGCGTGCCAGCTTACGTCGGAGGACCTTGATCTGTCGGTCTTTCGGGGCAACCTGATCGAGACGAAAGCGCCCCTGTACACACACCAGGTCAGTTCGTCGAGTAAATACTTACATCAGTTGTAACATACCATGTTCTCGAGGAATTGGATCCTGCTTTCTAGACGTTGTATCTTGAGGTCCCGCAGTCGTGTTTCGTTGACGTAGTGCTGGAGCGTTTTGTAGCATTGCTGATAAGCCGTCGCCCAGCCGGTCGCCACGTCTCCCTGTCGTGCCACCTCTTGTTTGAGACTACTTAACTCTCGGTCACGCGCATCTAGATCTACCCGCGCCTGCTCGAGTAGCTTTTCATATTCGACCCGCTGCGTCAGCGCATTGTGGCTGTAAGGAATATTATTCCCCTCCAAACCAAGGGTCTGCTCCGCACGGTTCACGGACCGGTGGCCAGCTCCTGTTGTCCTTGTGTTACTTAACGAAGGCCGTTGTATAATAGAGTTTGCTGGTTGAGGGTGCCGCTTGAGTGTGGAGCGGCTCCGTCGTAGAGGTCGGACACAAGGGTGTAGAGGCATATCGAGGCACTTTGGGTACGGCATTGGATCGAGCTGTCTTGCATCGCATTACTTGTGCAGGGAATCAACGATATTTAATCAACCAACTTGACGGATGGTACCACAGTAAGGCCAGCGCATAGCTTGTGCCCCACAAGATCTACCTGCAGGGGTCTCGGCGCGTACCAAGATGGATTGCCGCCATGTATTAGCGCTTATACAGGTCCCGAGCTACAGGGGCATCTGCATTTTTAGTTGAACGCCAGCCAAAATGCCGTTTGGCGACATTCCGCACAACGAACCCCACCCCCTCGATTGAAGAATAAACTCACGGCCCCAGGTCCTTTTTACGCGGGAAAATGGCTCCTGGTGAGGCTGACAACTGAAATTCACCACCAATACGATGCTCACTGAAGAAGTGTTCACGCGGCATCCTCGCCCACAGGCCCCTTCCGTTCCAACACACGGTGCGCTAATCCGTCAAAAGTCACACCTCGAAAACATTTTGGAGCTACCAGATGCTCATCTTGCAAAATCTCCGCTGGCGAGCTCGCAAACTGAATCAACAGACGTGCAAATCAAGGCAACGCCACTACGCTCTTTGGCTAGCACGTCTCCTCAGATCTCACTAGCAACTCCCCACGCAGCGCATGTTGCTTCCACCAAACACGAACTGCGTCGACTTTCCGCGGAACACGCATCCCGCAAGGCTCTCTCATCGTCCTCTCGACCGCATACCCCAAGCGAACCTCAAGTCCATGTCCATGAAAGCTTGCCATGGACTCAGTTAAAGTTTCTGGGGACAATGGTACAAGGTGACTCGAAGCACATGGTGTGCGTTAAAAAGACTGAGCCTCAAACTCTGGTCATGGTCAAGCAGGTCGTCAAAGGACGTGGGCTTGGGGAAGCAAGCATGCTTCGCCGGCTTTCCCATCCAAACGTCGTTGAGTTACGGGATGTCTTTCTACACGGCGAGCAAATGTACCTCGAGCTTCAGTATTGCCGGTACACGCTTGAGGAGGTTATCAGTGTCAACCTCAAGTTTGAAGAAGCCCACATTCGTCTCATTGCGCATTCTGTACGTTGAGCTAGCTACAGTCGTGAGCGAAGGGGACTGATACGCATAGCTTTTCGCTGCCATTCGCCACATTAGCGCCTATCAGATCGTTCACAACAATATCAGCTTACAATCAGCAAGAGTGTGCGGAAGAAGCATGCAAATTGTACTGGGTGAGATGCTGCTTCAAGCAGCTTATAGTGGCGAGCATAACTGACGTGTGGAAGCTGATTTCGAGAATGCCAGTACCTTCCAAGGGCCTATTCCAAACACAGACTTCGAGATGCTTGGCCTCTTGCTGCTGCAATGCATGGACGGTGACAGCACCGAGGCGAACAGCGATGCCATCCATGTTCGCCAGCAAAGAGCTTTGAATAAGGTCTTCGGACTGGAGAAGCCGGAGCACTGGAGCGGCGCTAAACAGCTGATGGACTTCCTGGACGACCTTTTCAGCGAGGAAAGAGACGCAGCCTCAAAGATGGAAAAAACTGTAAGGTCGCCACCTCTTCTAAATGATTGCTAAAGAAGAATAGATGGCTGATTGACCAAGCATCCCTACATTCGTGAGGATTTCCCTCCAGTTTCTTTATTTCCGTTGGTTGAGTTGACTTCTCTGGAGTGTTTCGTACTGTGGAAGAAAGGTGGTTGATGTCCGTAGCCTACCTACCAATGACATGTCCCTACCAACATGGTTAGCCTCGCTCAATGTCTGTGCATAAGAGACTCATCACACAGCCTCATTTCTAGCCGTTAAGATTGCGAGCGGCCATGCATCGATGCGAGCGGGCCCACCCTTACCCAGACTGCTGGTAGCGCTCGCCGCTCCGCGGCAAATCTATTCACGTGCATGGACTGTCAACGTGCACGAAGACGTAAGCCGGCATTCCGTTACCCCGAGTCTCCACTGTTCTAATTATTCTCTTGCCAGCGCTTAAGCAGCGGCTACAGTGAGGTGCGTAGGATATAAAGTGTACGTCGTTCATGCACTCCATGGGAGAAAATCAAGGACAAACAGTTTATTTCTTAATACCTTTCAGCTTCACGTTCGCCATTTATTATCATGGAGTCTCCAGCTTTCACCGGTGCTGAGATGGTGCCCTCTATTGTACCCCTCAACAGCAACAGCAGCTCCGTACCGTGGTCCCCCAGTCAGCTCACTGCCGGCGTCCTCCAAGACCCACTTACCTTCGAGTTCCAGTGGCCGGAGCCTGGCCAGACCGAGTGGTCAGACGGCATCTTGCGGAATCAAGGTTGTGGAAACGTCTTCATGGGTAGTGAGCAGCCCGATGACCAGGATACGGTGGAGGAGCTCAAGCGGTAATGCAGCCCGCGCCGTTTGTCACACTCACGCTAATTTGCCACAGTGAGCTCACGCAAGTCAAGCAGGAACTCGATTCGTTGCGTCAAGAGTTGGACAGTGTACGGACTTGGATGGACGAGGTCGTCACCTGGAGCGAGAACATCAATACGATGCTCGCTTCTCAGGGCAGTGATCAGCAATCATCTCAGAGCTGGAGAACCTGCCCAGACCAAGGATGCATCTGCCAGTGGAGCCAAGAGGTTGAACTCATGGGGCAGCCCTCGGATGGGGAGTGAAGGCTGTGGGGCGTCGACAAGGGACCGACTCATCGCCCTGGCGGCGATCGGCGTGGGAGTTGTGTAATAGCCTAATAGAGCAGGTGCAAACAATGTAGATCATCTTTTTCTAAGGCCCGTGTTCTTAAGTCCGGTATCTGGACAAAGCAATGACATACTAGTGGCACCGGCCGGAGATGTGGACCTCTGAGATCCTGCCTTCCTTCGTGTGCACAAAACTGCTATCTTTCGCACGTGGAAGTCTCCACCTATCAAACTCTTGCAAATGGTCGCCACGCATATAAGCCGATCTATATCGATCCGTACACGCTGCATAGGTGCCTGGTCTGAGGCCATCTCCGTGTCGACGTCGACTATCGTGGGCGGGCGGTGGTCGAAATCGCCCATCTGCTTAGCACCCCACTTTTACGGGTGGTCCGAGAAGCCCGCGCCGCAAATGTGGCGCTTCAAGCGCTTAATTGGCGCGTTGGTCGATCATCTAGACCCCACGTTGTGATCTGTGCTCAACGGCTGCCTTGAGGTGCTCCGCTGTGGCACAGTACCGGATACTCCGAAGACACGACTCAGGCATCCGTACATCCGGCGGCGCAGTAGCTTTAGCGTCACGCTCAGGGGCCTGGCCGTTTGAAAGCGCGCGGACATCGGAACAGACTGAATCGTATAGCCTTCCCTGTACTATCTACTCTTGCTGTTGTCTATGACTACATGCGGCCATTACTCCACTCGTCCCCTTTTAATAGTATAGAATCACTTTAGCGTACGAACTGATTGGGAATGACGCGTCGAATTATGGTGATGATGTCCTGCTATCAATGACCTCATCTTTGTTGTAACCAAATTTGCAAGCGGTTGGAAATCCGTGAGTGGCGAGCTGGGTGCCAGCGCATCTTCGTAGCTTTACAATAGCTAAATTCTATCCTACTCGCGCCTGAAGTGGCCAAGTAGCACGCAATGCCATGTACTTTGATCTCAGTTTATTTGTCTTGTTATCCTTGCGTGAGAACTTAGTAGGAGATCAATCGGACGCCTTCTGCGGTTAGGAAATTGTCATACCTTGTGGTTTATTTGCCTGTCTGGTGTTTCCTCAGGCTCTTCTTCTTCCGGTATCGTACCCAGATGCGGGTCGTAGTGGTACCTGGTTCGCGGTGGTGCCTTCGTTGACTGAGGAGGTGGTGATATCGGTGGTGTTGAACATATGGGTGTTTGAGCTGGCCGTCGAGCTGAGATGAATAGCGTGACTAGCAACTCATTTCTCCCGTGTATTGGCACGATATCGGCAGTCAATTGAGATATCAAGGCGTCAACTCTTTTCACATTGTTCTTGATGAGGCGAGCGGCAGCCTGGATTCGGAGGTTGGAGGTAGACTTCATATCTTCTTCGATCTTTGCCGTGACTCTCCAGGATGGGACCGTGAAAATTAATGCATCTTGCGTAGAAGAGCTTATTGAGAAAGGGAACGACATCTTGCTGTGTTGCTTACGTTCTTAGTCCTTTGGCTATATATGTGGAGCTGGGAACTGGTCGCCGATAGCCAGGTAGTCAGTAGGCGGATTCACGGCCGTCTTACAACGACAGCCGGAAAGCGGACAGCGGCCATCCTGTAGCTCGGCCCTGGAGCTGTAGCATTCACATATATAAGTGCCCCAACAGCCTCTAGCCCGTCCCCTGAGAAGTCTCTTCACTCGAAGAATCCACGATCTTGTGTTCGTTTTCCATCACCAACCTCACGGTAGCCCAGATTATTCCATTTATGCTCGGGGTTATTTCCATCCTCTTGGCCGGCCTTACGGCAGCTCAGCTAGTCCCATTTGACCAGCCTCTGCCCTGCATGGTATCACCGATCCCCACTGTCGAAGCAGGAGACGACCTGCTTTTTGAGTGAGTGATTTTCCGTATTATCTCAGACCACGCTCTGACCCAGAGAGGCTGTCAAACTATAGAGATGTCTCTTGCGAAGCCACCTTCAACTTCCAGAGCCCGACATTCCTTCCATTCTCAGCCGTTGTTAAGCCCCGTGACTGCCCGGGTAATCAAGCTGCACGTATCACTCTACCAATGAGCATTCCAAATGGGAGGCTCACAATTCAATGGTAGGTATTACCACCACCATGGGACTTAGCTTGCTTATAGCCTCTCTAGGGAGTGTAGCGGACCTTCGGCACTATCCTGTGTCATGATCAATACAACAGGAGGAGCCTCGGACGCATGTCAGTATCAGTATGATTCCAAAATGCTCATCGCCAAAGTCGAGTGCCTGGATGAAATCACAAGTATAGAGGACTTCTAAAATGTTGTATAGCATATTGACGGTAGAGTAAATAAATTGATGACAGATCAAATAGACTGCTTAATAACCGAAAAAAAGCATTACAATCATCCCCCAACTTGCATGCGCGGGCCCTCTCCATAATCCAACCCTTACCCGTGGCGGTGTGCCTCTGCTAGATTTCCTGAAACATAGGAAAAGGCAGGAATTTGCTGTAGGACTTTAGTAAACGGTAGAGTGCTGGTTTTTTTTTTTTTTTTTGGGGGG
>JAJMYO010000227.1:0-52157 GCA_023087385.1 Diplodia sapinea | reverse complement strand
CCCACCCCACACCCCCCCCCCCCCCCCCCCCCCACAATAACGTACCTACAATTCCGTCACCCCCCGCACCCAAGCCGTCGGACAAAACAAACCTCGATCAAAAGCCCACACCAAATCACCACCACCCCCACGCCACCTCCCCCTTGCCGTTCCGTCCCTATCTGTCCGCCTTTTCGTGCCGTGCTCTCATCGCCACGCTCCCCATCTCGCTGGGGGGGGGGACCCGGCGGCAAGGGGGGAAAAACAAGTGATCCCACAACCACCACCACCGCCGCCGCCGCCGCCACTGACGACTGAGCTGGGCAGGGCAGGGCAGGACAGGACGGAAAGGGGCGGAACATATCCGCTAGCGGGCGGACGGGGCGGTTTGTTTGTTGGTGGGGTTGGGGCTGGGGCTGGGGCGTCGTTGTTGGCCAATGTGTGTAGGTGGGATGGGACGTTTCTGTGGAGGGAGAAAAGGAAGGAAAGAGACGGGTATCGATTGGCGGGCGGACATGATCAGGGGCCAAGGAGAACCCATACGCTCCGTCGATACTTGTATAGCAAAATAAAGATTAGATGTAAAGTAGTAGCAGCAATCAAAAAAGCGTTCGTATTAGTTTTTCCTCTTCTTGGCAATTGCATTGTGCAAGAAACCAGTCAGTCAGTCAGTCAGTCGCGCAGGACTTCCCGAAACCCAAACATCCATCTCAGACACTTCCTCCGCCTCTTCATTACGCCTTTTCCTGCGGCCGACCACCAACCTTACGCTTGCGAACTTTGTCGAGCTTCAATCTCCCCGCCCACTTCCTCCTCCACTTCACATGCGCTCTCTTTATCCTGCTCCTCGGATAATTGATCGGACTCTCGCCGCCGACGAAAATGGCAATATCGTACAACGCACCGCCTACAATGGCACCCGAGATGGCAGCCGCCCACGGGCCGTACGCCCAGTACCCGCTCGTGAAGCCGGCGTTGCCGTAGCCGAGGGCGAGCAGTGCGAGCCGCGGGCCGAAGTCGCGAGACGGGTTCATCGCGCAGCCCGTGTTGTTGCTGAAGGCGTTGCTTTCAACCGTGACGATGAGACCCATGATGAACGCACTCATACCAGCGCCAGGAGGGGCATTGGTATCGTCACCAAGGGCAAGGACCGCGACGGCCAGAATACTAGTAGCGACAAACTCGGTGAAGAAGGCGGTGCCAACCCCCACGTCACTGTTTCGCGGTCCCGTCAAGAAGGCATTGGCGGTGCCGCTGACGGCTAGGTCGGCGCCGCCGAACTTGATGATCTGGGTTTTGTAGACGCCGAAGGCGATCAGAGCGGCGATAAAGGCGCCGAGGACCTGGACAAAAACGTAGGGTGGGACCTTTCGGAGAGGAAAGCCGCGGTAGATCCAGAGCATTATGGAGATTGCTGGGTTGAGATGAGCACCGGAAATGCCACCAGCTACATAGATGCCGATCATGGTTGCGAAACCCCAGGACAGGTTAGCAGCTAGAGCATCTCCACTGGCACCACCGGATGTTGTTGAAGCAAGATCAGCGCAAAAGCCAAGCGTGAGCTGTACGATTACCTGGAGAGAAGTCAGTAAGCGGTTTTCAACGACCGACATGTACGGGTTATACCTACGGCCAGCAATTCAGCAAGCTCCTCCCGATATCTGGTTCTGACCACGCTCCAATGAGTGTGATGATTATGGATCTCTTCTCCCGTATTTACGGGCATCAAAGCCAAGTCTTCGTCCACCCAGTCCCCTCCCTCGTCAATCTCCGTCGCTGCGCTTGAGGCATCATCGGGGAATCTACTGTCATGCGGTATAAAATCGTCCTCATCTTTTGAAACCAGGCTTGGCCGATCGGCGGTGGGAACCTGCAAAGACGGCGACTCCTCCGGCTGAGGAGAACTTGGGTGTTCAGGTAGTGGGGCCAGCGGAGGCTGTGGTGGATCAGCTACCGAACTCTCCCTCCTCCGTGAGCTGGTCCGGGACTCGGTTCTCGTGATAGGAATCGCCGCACCCGACATCCTCGAGCCCAGTCTCTCCAGAAAGTTGTTTTCCCTCTGCTCCCGTGCATCTCTGAGATGGGATGAGATCCTGCCCAGGTTGAGGGTCTGGTCCACTCTACCTTTTTCTATGTCTGGGTCAACTGTTGGTTTTTCGGGCTCAGTGGGCGTGGTATCCCCAGGAGTGGGGACCATTCCGGGGCGCACCACACGGGGTAGGGGTTTAGCAAGACCCCAGACCGGACGAGCATTGGTCGGCTGTTCGTAGGCTGGATTGAGTTCGGCATAGCCTGGATCGACATATGGCTGGTGAGTTTGAGGGGCCGGCTCTGCTGGTCCGGCCAGCGTGAACCCAGACGGGGGTGCATTTCCAAGCATGGTCGGTCTACGTGCCACAGTAGATGCGCGAGGTCGGCTCGCGCTTTCATTCTTCCTCCTTCCCTGAGAGCTACGAGAAGAGGTGTCGTCCCTCTGCCTCGCGGTAGGTCGCGCCCCCTCTTCTGGGATATCCGGGATCCTTCCATCTTTTGACATCGAAGAACGAAGCGCGAACGGGGACCTGTCCAGCTCGCGATAGGACACGGACTGGCCTCTCCGGCGGGAAGGGCTACTAGGACCGGCATCGCCGTCGAATCGGTGATGCTGGGTTGGGAGGGTCGAGCTTCTGTGGATTGGCTTTGGTCGTGATCTTTCGGAGGCGGTCGTTGGGACAGTAGCTACGCTCTCGGGGTGGCTTGCATTGTCGTCCGCCGCCGGTGAAAGTGCATCCTGCTGGTGAGTTTCGCTTTCCCCTTCCCTCGGGGTGCTTGCTTGATCTGGCTCCATCTCTTATCGATGGTATAGAAGGAGGGTGGAAAATGGCGGACTTCAAGGGACGCAGTGCATTGGCAAAGGCATGGTATTGACGGTAAGCATGGTACTACAGGAAGCAGAGAAACGAGTGGGAAATAATCGCTGAGATGGCATGGTGGGAGCCGAAAATTCGGAGAAGACGCGAGAATATACATCGAAAGGGTGACAATGACGTCCGCGGCTCACCGCTCCGGCTGTATGACGCGGCGGAAGAATCGGAAGAGCTGGAAAGCCGTTTTTGAGTGGGCCCTTGCGAGATTTCGAGGTTATCTGCAATGTTGATCCATGCACACGGTCCACCCGCCGGATACGAGTGGAAACGAAAGCCAGTGGTTCAGCAGGCGGCGCCGCAACGTGGCGGTTGACGCGGCCGCACCGAGAACGCGCAGGCTTGTTGATCGGCGTGGATGAGGAAAAGCTTGGCGGAAAGCTTAACGGGCTGGCAGACAAGATCGCCCGTGGTTTTGGAGTTGATGTTTTGCGGGCTGGCCGGGCTGCGGGATTCACATGCTGGCGCCGGTGGGCCGTTCTCGGAGAATCGGGCGACACCAGGCGCAACAAGGCAGCACAAGCGAGGCGGAGGGACGAAGATGCGTGTTGCGATACACGGAGCGAGGCCACCGACCGAGCAACGGTGGAGAGAAGCAGAATCGGGGATCGAGTTTGGCGCGTGGAAGGTTGAGGAAGGAACGCAGGAGGCGGCTTCCACTCCGACCCAGCGCTGCTCAACCGGCCCGGTGCAACCTAGCCAAGGGGGCCCTGAAGGCCTTGGCGGCCACGATATTGATTTCGCGCTGGCCACCCACCGCGGAAACTGCACTTATCTAGCTCGAGACCCCAGATCGTCTTTCTTTCTTGCTGTCCACAAGAGGCCGTGTCGAGGCGCTGCTCCCGCGCTCTGCTGCTGCGCCCCGGGTGCCGGCCGTGTCAACTCTTTGCCCCCCATTAGCAGCACCCTCCGCCGGCAAAGTCTGCAGGACACGGCCACGAGCTCTGCATCTCACGCTTTTCCGACCACCTAGCCCTTGCCGTGTTTGCTCCTGGCCGAGGTCCCCTCGGCAATGCGTTGGGCGAGCGACTGGCTGAGTTACGCTGCGATTGGCGATCGGTCCCGCCCTTGACCGCTACCATGCGCTCTTTTCAGCGTCATTTCCCCTCCTCGGGCTAGCAGGTTTTGCCCACCGACGCCCTCCATTTCTAAGCAGCCATCGGTTGGTCTGCCCGCGAGACACTGTTGCTTGCCGTGCAAATGCGGAATGACGCTGAAGATACGTTGGAGATGACGCGGGGCACTTACACGCCTGGCGCCTCAGCTCAGCGCGGCGGGCATAGAAATGGACAGAGGCTGCCTGGGAAGGGAGCCCCGAAAACAACCGCCTGATTCTGTCAACCTCGCACCCAGGTAAAATGGAAGAGCAAAGCCAGCCCTGGACTGAACGCATCGCCCACATCGACGGCACCGGCGTGCGGATCCACTACCTTGATGTACCCTCCCAATTGCCGGAAAAGGGAGTCATCCTCTTGATCCATGGCTTCCCCCAGACTTCTTACCAGTTCCGCCATGTCTTGCTGCCCCTCGCTCGCGCTGGATATCGTTTGATTGTGCCTGACTACCGCGGTTGCGGAAAGTCTTCTCGTCCGGACGGCGCCTTCACCAAGTCGGTCATGGCTGCAGACCTGTCCTACCTCGTCCAGAGCCACCTCGGGATCCGGAAAAGTATCCATGTTGTCGGGCACGACATTGGCGGCATGGTGGCACACGCCTACGCGTCCCGCTACCCCGACTACGTCGCCTCAGTTATCTGGGGGGAGTGCCCCTTGCCGGGCACCGAGGCCTACGAACAGCACAAGGTCATGATGCCCCAACAATTCCATTTCATCTTCCACCGTGTCGCCGACCTGCCCGAGGCGCTGGTGGCCGGCCGCGAGCACATCTACCTTCGTCACTTCTTCGACAAAATCTCCTTCAATGCCGGAGCCATCACCGGGGACGACCTCGACCGTTACGTTGCCTACTATTCGCAGCCGGGGGCCATGAGATGTGCGTTTGGCGTGTACAGGGCCTTCGAGACGGATGCGCTGGAGAACCGCGCGTGGCTGGCGGCGAATGGCAAGTGTCGAGTTCCGGCGCTGGGCTTGAGCGGCGAGCACAGTTTGCATGCGAAGGAGGCGGCAGGGATGCTCGACGAAATGTACGAGAACGTTGAGACGGCGCTCGTCTGCGACTCGGCGCATTACATCGCCGAGGAGAATCCGGAAGACTTCACCCGTCAGGTGTTGGCGTTTGTCGAGCGACACTCGTGAAGATGTCAGCGGGAGGGGGGGGGGGGAGCGGCCGGGCGGCCATGTTTCTGCTGCCTTGGCCGGGCATGCCGCTACTGTCGGGTGCCCACCGTCAGTCGTGTGATAGTCGTTACTTCAACTCAGCAAAGCCATTTGTTTCTCTCTTCTGCCTGAAGCCGGGGCGGATGCGGCCTACGGTGACACGATCCTCCGTGAGACGTGGTTTCACAGACCTGGCGGCCGCTTGACGAGTGGGCTGGGGCCACGCAGCAGGAGCCAGACACAGCGGGTCGACCCAGAACGGCTATCCGTCGCAGAGGACAAGCGGCAGGCCGGCAAAGGCTCGAACGCCACGGGCCGCTCACACTTTAGGCCGAAACCCTGTCGCCTTCGCTAGCCGCAGATACGAGCATAATGCTAGCTGGGCAGATGATGGCGGCGTAACCTAAACGGGGCTCCTTCCGGCGCCGGGTTTACTGCGCTAATTGGCCGCACTCTTCGAGAACATCATCGCCCAGACGGTGATCGAGCGCGTCAAAGCGGCAGTCCTACATATGATACAGACGCGGGCGCCTTGAACAGAGCCCTTCCAGTGGCCTGCTCATTGGCCGCTGGCCGGGCCGCTTAGTGCTGTTGGACCGCTTGTGCAGAGGCCGTCTATCTCTTTCTCTGCTTCAAGTTCCCCGCGTCCCTTGTCTGCCACTTAGCCCTGCTTTGCTTCTTGCTGCGCCTTCCGCAATTTTGTTCCTCCACCCCTCCGTTTGTTTGCCTGCTTTTGCCTGCGGTTGCCTGCTGTCCACACACTACCCCCTTCCAGGAACCCAAGCTCTTGTTGCGTTCACTTCTCAGAGTCTCTCCGCGGCTCCAGCCCTCTCAGCACGCGCGCCAGACCACCCTCTTGCATGAAGATTACCATTATGCCGCAAAGTCCTCGACCGATCCTCCCCGCCGCCGCCTCGAACATCAGTCCCAGCAGTTCCACAAACGCCGCACCGGCAACATCCTCGGGTACAAAGCCAAACACGAGTCCACTTGACCCTGCGTCCGGTGCTGGTGCCGACTTGTCACCGGGTGCTGCTGCTGCACAGCAAGCACGAGCACGTGGCAGGAGAACCGTCACCCTGGTAGCTTGCTTTGAGTGCCAGAAAAAGAAAACCAAGGTCCATAAACACTGATAATAAGTGCACATGTTCTATTTCCTCCTTCCTCGCGCACCCCGCCCTCATGCTTTCCAAGAATCCAGTTGCTCCTTCTCATCCTTCACTCCCACCTCAGAGGTGTTGCCACGCCCATCAACCTCCAATCATTTCTTGTAACCCCTCATTTGTGTAACCATCAGCGAAGCCAGCCCGCACAACCCGTTTAAACCTTCCTGATCTGGCGGCACATCTCCCGAGCATGGCCGACATCCACGGTCCAGAATTCAAGTGCCAAGCACCCGAATTCACGCAGCAACGACCATTTTCAAAGACCATTCCCAAAAGCACCAACTATAAACTTCCCCCATCTGGATTCTAGAGCAAACAGAAAAGAATCCCTCTCTTCCCCCACCACCAGCATAGAAAAAGCAAGAGAAAACGAGCCTACACCACCGTTACCTTTTCCTCCCGTTCTCCCCTTTGACCAAAAAACCCCCCCGCTTGGAGGAGTAGAGAAGAGAAAGACAAAAAGGTCATTGTTTCGCTGACTCAGAACTCCACTCTCTTTGTGGAGAAGGGAGGGTATACAGTGCGACGGACTGCGCCCCAACTGCTCGCGATGCCGGGCCAAAGGCTGCAAGTGCATGTGGGAGACGGACACGCGCGACCAGACGCGGCAACAAGCGACGTACAACAAGCTGGAGGAGGCGGTGCTCAAGCTGGAAGAGGCCAACGCGCGCATCGCCGGCTACGAGCGCCTCATGCACGAGCTGCGCACGCTGCCCGACGACGAGGCGGTGAGGCTGTTTTGGCGGATCCGGGGGGGCAGCAGCGGCGGTGACCACAGGAGTGAGGCCGGCGGCGGTGGTAATGACAGCGAGGGGTACGACTGGCTGGTCGGCGGCGCGGGCGGCATGAGCATTGGGGAAGACGAGTTCGGCGTGGCGACGCATACGCATCAGCAGCAGTTGGCGGGCGAGCTGCCGCCGCCGGCGCCGCCGCCGTTGCCGCCGCCGTCGCAGCAGCAGTTCGCCGCGTCCGCCATGGGCTTGGGCGTCGGCGTCGGCGTCAGCATCGGTGTCGGCGAGCATCACCATGCTGCTGCTGCTCATCATCACCACCATCAGCAGCAGCAGCAACAATCACAACAGCAGCAGCAACAGCAACAGCAACAGCAACAACAACATCAACATCAACACCACCACCAGGCATACGGAGAAGGCTCGTATCAAGAAGGGCATCTGTACGGGGAGCGACACAGACACCATTGATGACGGAGGGGGGCCTTAGGATTGCACAATGAGGTGGAGGATTCCGGCAACGCACATCTAGGACTCGGGCGGCTTGCGGACAACCGGAGGAGGGGCCGAGTGCGTTGATGCGGTGCGCGAGCTGCATGGCATTGTCCTGGAGATGGGGTGGAGACGGCGTGCGTCTGAGAGATGGCCTGACCGGAGTTGGCACCAAAAATGGGCAAAAACGGTAGAGATAGGGGAGGGCTGCTGTCGATTGTTGGGTGTGCGTTGCACGATGACGCTGCTTGGTACCTGGGGGAAAAGGGGGGGGGGGGGGGGGGGAGCGGTAAGGGTTCCCCCCTGTTGGTGAGGTGGTTCATTCATCACGATCCTTGGCGACGCTTTTCGGGTTGTGTTGGAGCACAGTTCTTGGAAGTGGAGTCTTTTTTTTTTTTTCTCCTCTAAACCATTCCCTCTATCCCCTTTCTTTCCAAGCTTGCTACTGAGAGGTGACCTGACATCATTTTTCCTTGCTTGGGGAGGGGAAGGCGGGCCCCGAGACGTTATGCGCCGCGGCTATCTTTTTTTCGGCTGTCGTTGTCCACACAATTACTTATTCTCCCTCGAGGCTTTCCTTTCCACCTGAGCACCATCCGGTCCTTTGCATCAATGTGCCTATTTCTCTCCTCGGTTACCGGCACAGTCGCACGGCGTTTACTTTACGCGGTTTCTTTTTGCGAGGGGGTGGACGTCCTTCGGTTGGGGGAGGACAAGGGTCTCGTTTACCACATGGACGCGTTTCCTTTTTTATCGGCATGGTTGCTTACTCGATGCGGACAAAGGCTCCGACTTGGCTAATGGGGTGGGCCAGTTGGGGTTTGCAGACAGGATTGCGAATAGCGAGGGCTTCGTCTATTTGCTCTGCATGATTGGACCAACCTGATGGACTTTCCGAAGCCACCAACATGTCGAAAATGGGCAATGATCAGGCGGTCCCCGGCCTCCGTCGTTGGACAGGGGGAGGGGGTGGGGTGGGAGGTTCTTGGGAGAGCACCGAGACGAGGGCCGGCTTTCGACGCTGACGTCACTTTTCGGGGGGGGTGGGAGGAAAGATTCTGGACCCACAACCTGTTTGCGCACGCTGGCCGGCGATCAGCAGTCTGGTGAGGGCGGAGGAGTCGGCAAAAAGCATTCACGAGTCTCACGAATTTTCGGGTTCCGGATATTCGAATAAGCGGGTACGAAACGAAGCTTTCTTCGACAGAAAAAAAAAAAAAAAAAAAAGGGCCCCGACTCAAGCGAGAGTTTCCGATGGGACGGCGCTGAGTTGTCGCTTTGCTTTTTTGCTACTGCTAGATCCCCGACAACGGCGGTACGCATGCGGCTCGTCGGCTGTTGTACTAGGACCGTTTCCCCGGCACTTTGGGGCTATCCTAAGAGCGCTCGAGCACTACAGGCAGACCTGTTTACGTTTTTGCAGACTTTTGGTAGCATCGTAGTCAAGGCCAGACGGGGAGGGGTAAGATCTATGCTTCTCGAGCCGAGATCTGGGTCCCGCCAAATCATTGCCAAGGGAGATGAGATGTTCGGGCGCTCCCGCTTAGACGCGGGCTGCTGCCGACCGTTTAGGATTCTGATATGTATTCACTCCACGATGGGGTGAGCGTTCGTTTTCGACGGGGGGGCCGGTGGTGGTTCTCGACTATGCTCTCCATTATCCGCGCGGCACAGGGAGGTGCTCCCATTGGGTGGACGACGATGGGCGCGGAAGGAAGCCCTCCTTATTGCCTTTTCCCCAGATGCAAGGGCATGGACGATCCCTTGGTGGTCAAAACACTGCCGTGTGACGGACGGTTATGGCAAGTGTTCTCGGCCCGCCACGCCGCGATTACGGGGACGGTTTTCCGGCCTCGTCTGCACCGCTTTTAACACAGAGCCGCATGACCGGCGCCTTCCGGCGGGGCGCCCCCAATGGTCCCCGGGAAACGGTCGCCGGCGCTGGCGAAGCTGGATTGGAGAGGAGGGCGGTTTGTCCGCCGCGCTCTGGAGCGGGGGTCTATCGAGCATGGCCCGGCCCACCATCTCGATGGGCACGGCGAGTCCGTTCTGGAAGTTTATCAGCTGATGATAGGAGCGATTTGTGATTAATCACGCGGGATTTCTCGGAGTCGACGCGCATCTCGCTCGAGAAGGGCATCGGTCTGGTCGGCAAAAGCCTGGACGTAGGGCCGGGAGTGGTGAGAGTGCTGTGCCAAAGCTTGACGCTAATGTTTTATTGCTAATTAGTCTGCATTTAGGCGACTGGAAGAACCTCTGGTAAACTCGTCGACATCCACTGGGGTCGTGGCTAGAGAGCGATCAAAGGTGTTTTGGGCGGACAATCCTAGGCGGGAGGGTTGTGCTAGCAGCCGGGGCGCCTAGGACCCAGTCAAGCGGAGCATCAGCTGCATGTACACGTATTCTAGCTCGGTGCAGGTGAAGATGGGCATTCTGTCAGTAGTCCTGGCGGCCGCCATGGTTCGAAGTCTGCAATGACGGTGGAGTGAAGTGGGACAGCGCAACGCTAGGGGCCATGGTGCGGACAGGAGAGGCTCCGGGGCGTGTCATTGGGCCCTCAGTCTCGTCCAAGGGTCCAGCCATGTTCCTCGATCCAGGCGCTAACACGGCCTTTCCGGCGATCACGAATGCATCACGCGCGTCCAACACCACTGACTCTCGTTGACGGCAACGATGAGGTGTCTGCAGGCCCATTGGCCAGGGTCTCACTGATGACATGGCCTGAGGCAGCCGATATCCACAACCATGTTGGCCAGTGCGCAGAGCGGTAGGGCTCCAAGGCGAGGAGATGGACGTGAGGCCGCATATATGGCCAGGAGCCGGCACAACAACCAGTGTTTTCACACAATGGGCGGGTTTTTGCACGCCAGAGATGCGTTACCAGAGGGCCGATCTAGGGCGCACGTGGCATTGACGGGATGCAGCAAGCAGCAGCAGATCTCCCGGCAAGATCAGCACAAGGGAACAGCAAGAGGAGTACGGGATACGGTGTACGGAGCAGTCCACGGCGGGCAGAGGATAGCAGCTGGGCACAAGCACAGCAACACGGGATGGTGGCACAGAGGAGATCCGAGCCTGGCGCGGCAGGCGCGGGCGCGGAACAGCAAACAAATTTTGAGTTTGCAAAGCGGCAGGAGCACGTTGTGTCACGTCGAGGCGACGGTGTTGAGTGAGGTTCAGGCGATACAACGCCCAAGCGGCCCGAGAAGAGCGGCAGTCGTAGCCGGAAAATCCGACAGGCCATGCATTCCCAACCGGGCATTCGCACAGCCTGCAAGGATCCGGAAGGCACAACTGACCGCCTCCGCGGACCCCCCAAGCCGAGGTTGGCCCGTGCGGCGGCTGCTCCTCGGCCCCTCGGCCGCCAGAGCTCGTCGTTTCCTGTGTGACAGCTCCAGCTCCAGCTCCAGCTCCCGTCTCCAGAACGCGTGTCCTGCCAGCCTTCAACACGCGACGTGACATGGCCGACCGAGCTCCTAGCCCCCCGCCGCCCGAAAAGGCTGCTGGCAGCCCTGGCGAGCCCGTCCCCGCCATTGCTCCGCCCCCGCCCGAGTCTGCCCAGAGCATCACCACCCGCCGCCTGGTCATCCTGTCGTTCTGGGCTGTCGCCGTGCTGCTTGGCCTGCCGCTATGGTTCAAGACCACCACCATCTACCGCGCCAATCTGCCTCTGCAGCAGATGCTCGACTGGGCTGACGGAAAGGTCTGCTCCCGTCTGTCCCCCGCCGCGTCCGCTGCTTGCTGACAAACTCCAGACCTGCCGCCCCGTCTTTCCGCTGCGCATTGCCATTGACGCCCCCGTCCTGCCCGAGCAAGATGCTCACCACCTTCTGCGCACTACCCAGCACGCGCTCGATGACCTCAATGACTTTTCCGCCCACCATCTCCGTCTTGTCCTCGCCGATCCTCCCACCCACCAGCAAGACGTGCAACCAGAAAGCCCCAGCGACACCGATATTGCCTTGACCTTGAACCTGATCCCGTCCCCGAACGGCCCCACTCCGAGAGCCGAGCTGCGATCCTACGAGCCCATTCTAGACGTCTACTATGCCCAGAACCAGATTCCCTCGCCTTCCTCGACCTCGTCGCCCCTGGCCACCTTTCTCGCCAATGAGCTACAATCCATATTCTCCGAAGAGCAGGCTGCTTTGGCATACTTGCTGTCGGGCACCGGGATGGGCAACATGGCCAGGATGAAGACGCTGAGCCCCGAGACGACGGCTGCTCTGGAGAGGCAAAAGACGCGCTCCTTCAAGTACGCCCCGACTTACCATCTGACCTTCTCTCTTTTCACCCCCGGCTCTGCCCCTTCGGACTGGGAGATCGAGGCTGCATTGGACGAGTACATTGCCCCTTTGCTGCACTCGCTGTCTTCCATCAGCAACTTCACCATTGATACCCAGGTCCAGCTCTACGCAACATTTGCTCCTTCTATTCGTGAGCCTGAGTTTGATCCCGAGAGAAACGCGTGGACGCTACACAAGGAAGACCTCACAGGCTTCATAAACGCTGCCGAGTGGCCCCTCAGCCCGTCGATTGGTACGGGCCCTACGGTCAACTTCGTCCTCTACGTCCCGGCGGAAAACCAGAGCCCAATGGTGGTCAAGGAGAATGGCGGGAGCAGCTGGCTTGTACCACAATGGGGTGGCGTGCTGATTCTGAATCCTGCCAAAGCCTTGGCCAAGACAACATCTAATCCGGCTTCTTTGAACAAGGAAGCTCTGCGCCCCGCCATGCTCACCTTCTCCAATCAGCTTCTCTCCCTGCTCGGCGTGCCGCAGTCGCCAGACTCGCTCCCTTTGCGCATCACCACCCTCACCCGAATTCGCGCAGCATCGCTCCTTTTCTCCGCTTCGTCCACGCTAGGATCACTGGCGCGACTCAGTCTAGCCTTGCCATCCATTGCCATACCTGACAACGTGGCCCTCTCAGTGGAGCAAACGATCGCCCACCTGCATGCGGCATGTGACGAGCTCCGCGAGGGCAAATTTGGCAGCGCTTTGAAGCATGCCCGTGTCGCAGAGGCTGGGGCCGAGAAGGCGTTCTTCGAAAGATCCATGGTTGGTCAGGTGTATTTCCCTGACGAACACAAGGTCGCTGTCTACCTTCCCCTGCTTGGCCCGGTTGCCGTTCCATTGATCATGGCCGCTTTGAAAGAGCTGAAGAAGTTATCGGCCAGACGGAAGAGCGGCAGTTCTTGAGCAATGCTAGGGTGGAGCTTTCTTGGCTACCGCGCATGCCGAGGTCATCACGAAAGCTGATCCGAAGGCGCGGCGCTGCTTCCTACAGCAATGCGGAGTCGCGGCACGTGCTCATGTGGACACAGCGGATCCGCATAGCCTCCGAGTCCACTGACGATTCGTGTACACAACCGATTCCGGTATTCCGAGCATGGATCAGCCTGGCTTCAGCAGGGGGGGAGGCTGGTTGGACAGGGAATCGGTCTCAGGCCGAGCCCTAGAGCTGGGACCCTTCAAACCCCGCGTACCCGATTGCGGGGCGCAGAAGGCGGGGCGCAGAAGGCGGGGTAGAACGACACAGCTCAGCTACGTCAAGTCTGCCACCAGTGTTCATAAGCATGAGTCTTCCAAGTCTATGAGATACCCACTCGTGTAATTTTACTGTTCCGACATCAACACTTATCAACATGTCTTTCAATGCAGAGGCGCAAGCCACCATCAAGTCGACCCTCGACGCCGTGACGTCTACCGGCTCAGTTCCGGGAATTGTGTTCGTTGCTGTCGACAAGAATGGAGACCTGGTCACTTCGCACTGCTCCGGGACGACAGGTGCAACGGGCTCCACGCCCATGTCGCTTGACTCGGTTTTCTGGATTGCCAGCTGTACCAAGATCATCACAGGCATCGCATGCATGCAGTTGGTCGAGCAGGGCAAACTCAGCCTCGACGACTCGGATGCACTATACAAGATCGTTCCGGAGCTGAAAGACAAGAAAGTGCTCCAAGATGACGGCACCCTGGTCCCCAAGAAGAAGGAGATCACGCTGCGCATGCTGCTCGACCACACCGCTGGGTTCGGGTACACGTTTTTCAACCCAAAGCTCAGGGACTGGAGCAGGCCGCTGGGCTTTGATGAGTTTTCGGGCGACGCAAGAGACATCCTGGACGCCCCGTTGGTCAACCAACCCGGCGAGACGTGGGAATATGGGGTAAGGGCAGACCACACACTCGCCGATCGCGTTCCGCACTGACAATCCGGTCTAGACGAACATCGACTGGGCCGGCCTCGCGGTCGAGCGCGTCTCCGGCCTGACGCTCAACGACTACTTCCACAAGCACATCTTCGAGCCGCTCGGCATCGAGAACGTCAGCATGTTCCCCACCGACGACATGCTGAAGCACCTCGTCTACCTCCACCAGAAGCACCCGGACGGCTCCGTCACGGAGCAGGACCACCTGCTGCGCCGGAGCCTGATGGCGAAGACGCCCTCGGAGCGCGGCCGAATCATGAACTCGGGCGGCGCTGGATGCTTCGCCAAGCCCGTCGAGTACTGCCGTATGTATACATATACCATTCCTTCATCCCAATCTTTTTTCGCTCACGTGGGGCGGTGGCCCATTTTCATGCAGAGATCCTCGCCGCCCTCCTCAACAACGGCACCTCGCCCAAAACCGGCGCCGCCATCCTCTCCCCCGCCAGCGTCGCCGCCATGTTCGCCAACAGCCTCCCCGCGGCCTGGCCCGACTTCGCCCGCGCCGGCGTCCCCGCCGCAAAGCCCCACCAGACCAACCCCATCCCCGAGCTGTACGCCCAGCCCGGCAACCCGCCGCAGGGCTGGGGCTTGACCTTCTTGCTGACCAACTTGGATGGCGGCGAGAAGGGGAAGAAGAAGGACGACGAGGAGGCGGCTACGTGGCGCGGCAGGAATACCGGGCATTGGGCCGGCATTGCGAATCTGTATTATTGGGTCGATCGCGAGAAGGGCCTCGCCGGCATGATTGCGAGCCAGGTGCTGCCGTTTGCGGATGTGGATGTCGTCTTGCCGTGGGTGGTGTGTGAGAAGGCGGTTTATGATGGGTTGGGGAAGTAGCGTGGGGCGTGGGGCGTGGGGCGTGGTGGTGGTTGTGGTGAGTAGTGGGGGGGTGGGGGCGCGCGCTATTTGGTGTAATTGGATGGAAACTTGTGGGGACGGGATGTTACCTATGTATCGGGAGATGGGCATCTCTTGCTGATGAATACGTGGTTGTTGTTGATATCTTTTTTTTTTTTTTTCCGGTCCCTTGCTCTCTCGCATTGCTACTACCCACACATTCGCTTTTTTTCTTTTTTTTCTTTTTTGCTGAAACGTCCCGTTGCGGCCCCTCCTCGTCTGTGCCGTCGTGCCACTGTCCCGTCGTACTGCTTCACGTCGCACGTTGTCAGGTGGCATGTGTTTCTGCGGCCACCCCATCCATCGTTCCGTCCGTCAGACAAAACAAACGGCACGGATGCATCCTTCCGCGGTTCCACAAGGAACAGCAAACGAGCCTCGAGCGCGCCTGTACGTGTGTACCGAGGGGGAGATATAATAGGGCAGGTGCGGAGATTTATGCTCGTTTGGGTGGTATGACAAGGCCAGGATCATGGATTTTTAGGGAGAAAGCAAATCCCTCCTACCTGACCTGTCATACCACCCAAACGAGCATAAAACTCCGCACCTGGCCAATTATATCCCCAGAGCAATCTCTGGCTCCCTTGTAACGATCTTCTGCAGTAAATCGCTCCGCTGCAAGAGGGGGCGGGGCTTGCGGGGGAAAGATGATAGTACAAGATGCTGGCAAATTGTGCGCCTCGCGCGAATACATGGACATGCTCCGTCCGCCATAATATAAGAATAAAGCGGTGGCAATGGTGATGGGGCTATGGCATTCCCTCTCGTTGTGTTGTTGTTGTTGTTGCTGTCGTTCATTCGCTTTCAGCCTTCGCCTGCTACTGCTATTGCTGCTACTACTGCTCGAGTAACATCAACAGAATAAAGTAGAAAAAAAAGTTTATTTCCGCTCCATCAGCGGTTGGTGCGGCTGCGGCGCGCGCTCCCCCTGCACGCACATCGCGCAGAAACGCCATTACTATCATGCTTTTACTTTCTTATTGCTGCTGCTGCCTGCTAATCCGTTTCCGGGCGCAGATGTATGTACAAGAAGGCCGAGGCTTCTTTCTGGACTGCTGAGGAGATTGAACCTCTCCAAGGACCTACCTCCACGACTGGAACAAGCGCCTCAACGACGACGAGCGCTTCTTCTTCATCTTCCCCACGTTCTCGCCTTCTTCGCCGCGTATAACGCGCTTCCCCCCCCCCCTCTTCCTTTTCCGCTTCCGCTTCCGCGTCCGCTTCCGCGTCCGCTTCCGCCACCCGCTCCCGTCTCTTTCCCACTTTTCCACTTCTCCGTAGGCATCATTGGTGGTATGTAGTTAGCGGTGGCTCCACCTCCACTGCTGGGGTTGGGGTGATTAGTTGGAAGAGTGGGGGTGGGGGCCCTGCATGCATGCAATATGCAGCTCGGTCGGTCGGCACCAGTTGCCCCACTGCCCACTGTCGAACTGGTACTGTTGTACATACATACATGCATGGGGGCAACCGGCTCGCGACAGGGCAGGGCAGGGCTCCACTTCACTCATGTACAGAGGGGTTCCTGTGTACGCTAATGTGCTGCGGAGAGAGCTAGAGCCCTGCCTGGTTGTCGTGTGATCTCCGGGGTGTGTTGCTTTTGTGGACGTTGTTGTTGTTATTGTGAATTGTTGAGCTTGATGGGGGCTGCTCTCTTTTCTTTTATGCCGGGGTCGCGACTGGTTGATGGGGAAGGGTTGGGACATGACATGAGATGTCATGGCCGGGGGTTTTATGTGTACTGCTATGTGGAGGGTAGAGAGTGTGCCGAGCGGAAACGTGGTTTCCGCCGTGTCGGCCTTTTCGATTGACTTCGTGATTGTTGGTGTGCTTGAGGATCGAGATGGGCTACCAGGAAGGGAGTCGTCGATCGGGGTCTGTCTGCCTTTGGGCATTGTGCCGTTGTCGCCATGTGCCGCTGAAGTGTGGTTCGGAGATTTCTTGACGATGCCGAGCTGCGGGCTCGGTGATACTTAAGAGATAGCGACAGCCGAGCTTACGTCCGAGACTCCGCTTTACAACTCCAAATTCAATCTCTTATATATCTATATAGTGTGGTTAATTTAGTGTTCTTTCCTTGGCGTATACATTACAAGTGATGAAAGCTCTTCCTAAAACAAAAACAGGGAAACTGAATTAATCCATACCGAGGGGGAAAGCTCCCAGAAAGCTACCATTATGACATGTTGCAGCATGTCGTTAAGCTTAACTCCACAAAGCAATCGAGTGATACTCGACTCCTTCCAAAGAAAGATTCTAACAGGATCAGTTGTAGCTGGACCCGCGCTTAGATTCTGTACCTACCTCTACAACCGGCCAGTAGATCCACCTTGAGCCAAGACTCCCCTGACCCCTAAAAGAACAAAAAAAGAAAAGAAAAGGAAGGGAGATCGAATCCTAATGGACAGAGGCTAAGAATCCTCCGGCGGCTCGGTCACTTGTCTATTCCACTCCGTTGGTATATGTGCCCCACACAGCTCCCGTAAAACGTCTTTACCGAAAAAGAACATCAGGAGCAAGCTAACGACACCATGGAGCAGGGGGATAGCGGTGTTTCCTCACGTCAAAATCCTCCGTGGCGAACGCCACAATGCGGAGTCAGTCTAGGTGGTGAGCATCTACTTGTCGAACGCATGGATCAGCCGCAATGCCGGATGCCTTGGCCTCCGATGGCCTTCATACACGAGACGGCAATCAAAATTAGGTAGTGGAGACAAACGTCGTAGCCATGTCAAGATGAATATAATTAACTACACAACAAAAGAAAGAGTAGTAGTAGTAGTAGTAGTAGTAGTAGTAGTAGTAGTAGTAATAACGAAGGGTAAAAAAAAAGGGGGGGGTATCACCACCACAAACAACGGGTCGCCGACTGATCCCCAAAAAACCTCCTCCTCCTCCTCACCACACTACCGGCCCCACCCCCTCACCGCCGTAATCCGAGTATCGCACCCAACCTCACCCGTCGCGGCGCCGTCGACATCAGCGCTCCTCCTCCCCTCCCTCCGAATCTCATACGTCGTCTCGACAAACACCATATTGTTCGCCGCGGACACCTGCTGCCCGTGATGGCCCTGCTGGCTGTTCGCCCCGCCGCCGACGCCGCCGCTCAGGGTGCGCTGGTACTGCTGGCGATGGACGTCCCTGCGCGCGGCCCGCTCCACGAAGCCATCCTCGCTGCCGTCATCGCCACTGCTCACGCTCTCGCCGCGATGCGGCGCCTGCTGCACGACCTGGGCCCCGACGACCCCGCCCTTCTCCCTCTCGCGCTCCCTCTCGCTCCACTCCACAATCGCGTGTTCCTTGTCGTCGCCGCTGTACGTGCTCGCGCGCTCGAGATCGACGACGTCGCTGCCGGCCTGGCTGTGCAGCTCGATGGCGCCGACGCCGCCGTCGGCGTAGCCCTTTTTGCTGAGGGGGGTGCGGTGGGCGAGGCTGACGGTGCCGTGCGTGCCGGTCCTGACATCGTTCGTGCTGCCGGCGTTGGCGCCGCCGCTCGCACTCCCGCCGCCGCTGCTGCTCGACGACACGTACCGGCCGCGGCGCCAGAAGTCGCGGGCGAACAGCGGGCGCAGCAGCGGCAGCTGCACGGCGACGATGCCGACAATGGTCTCGCGCACGCCCCAGCGGTTGATGTTGAGGGCTGAGGGCGCCTCGCCCAGCGTCAGCGCGGCGCGCGTGATGGCGGCGCCGATGACGAAGACGCCCGAGGAGAGGAGGGCCGCGATGGCGAGCTTGCGCGACATGGCGACTTTGAGCCGCCAGAGCATTGGGATGGGGATCACGAGGATGGCGGCGTCGGTGATGACGTTGAGCGTGACGGTGACGAGCAGGTTTTGCGTCTTGAAGGTGCATTTGCGCGCGGGGAGGGTGGGGGCGACGGCCCAGTTGTCGGAGAAGCTGTTGGTGGAGAGTCGTCAGCGGGGGTTGTGGTTGTGGTTGGAGATGGATGGGGGACGTACGGGAAGCAGCCGAAGGTGATGGTTAGCACGACGGCGAGGTAGGTGATGCCGCAGAGCCAGAAGAGGTATTTGATCATGCGGTTCTGGAGCGTACCGAAGGTGAGGCGTTTGCTGCGCGGAAGGAGAGTGGGCGTCAGTATGTGTTTTCCAATGGCCACGGGAGGGGAAGCAGGCTTACTAGAAGAAGAGCATGGTGAACTTCATGCACCAGATGAGGGCTGCGGTGATGACAGGCGTCAGCATTGTTCGTTGAGGATGCGAAAGGATACCGATGAGGGGATCGCCTACCGGTGTAACTGTACCAAGCAGCCGTCTGGCACGCCGAACCCAGGACGAACTGATCAATCTCCTGCTCCGAAAGTTGGTCCACAATCTCCTGCGTCAGACCTGCATTGGCGCCGGTGTGGTCTGTAGCATTATTGTCAGGTCCTGCTTCCAAAGTGAACGTTCTGGGAGATGTCGTTTACTTACAAACTATATGCACAAGCACAGCGTCTGTTCTCACGTTAGCGACACGGATTCTTCTTGTGCCTTTGCTCCGTGGCTTTCTCTAAGGGACCCACCCATCGTGTAGAACCCAAGTGTCTGGTACCATTAGCCGCACGTTCTGGTCCGTCCGAGCGAGGTATAGACTTACAAGAACCGTGATGTAATCATCTCCAGCGAGGCCCCGGAAGCCCACCGTCCTGATGCGAACAATCCATCGTAGTGTGATAGTGACGAGACCGATGACGAACCAAGCCTACGCCAAGGAGTGTGAGTAACTTGGCTTGTGGATTCTCCCCGTGTCCACCTACCCAGATTTCTCTCAGGAAGCTCGGGTCTTTCTCCAGATGGACCTGGTAGCCGGTTTTTTCCATGGCCATGTCTGGCTACGAATAACCCGAAGCTTCGTCCAGTTGCTATATCCCCAGCAAGGATAGAGACGGACGCGGTGCGGTGCACCGAGGAAAGACAAGACAACAAGAGGCGAGACAAGGCGCGGCACCCCACGTTCAGGGTTCAAGGCCAGCAGTACTCTCAGAAAAAGAAAGGTTGCGAGATGCGGGGGTCCAGATCAGGAAAACAAATGAATCATGGCAAAAGCAAGCGGGGCAGCCATATATCACACTTGGAGGTAACGGTCCATCAGTCACCCTGACAGACAGACCAGCAAGCCGCCGCGCCCTGTACCAATTGCACATAGGTGACGATCAATCCCAGTCAGCCCCAGCCCCGGCCCAGCCAAACAACAACCCTGCGCCGATCTAGAGCAGTCGCCGGACTCTGACCTGTGTGTGTTGTGACGAATTCTCCCTCGTCAAGCCACCGATCGACGGCCTTCCTCGCGGACCCCGTGCACACCAGAAAAGTGCCTGGATTGGCGTCAAGGATAGCTAGCGGCTGCCAGCACTGAGCCTGGAAAAGCGGCTCGTTTGTCCCGACCTACTCGCTCGGCCAATCAGAGCGTCGGCGGTGCATAGCGGTGGCGGTGTGGCGACGCGAAAAGTAGGCCCTTCTCCGGCCGGTGTGGAGGGAAGGAGAAAAGCGCCATCGGGGTGCAGGAGCGGCGCTTTGGTGGCAGAACCGCGATGGCGTTGCAGGACCGGCCATGGAAGCGTCGGCCGCAGTAGCCGGCCGATCGAATTGTCATTTGGCATCGCGCTAGGTGCGCAAGCCATCTCTCGGAGACATGCTGCCGGCGATCCGCCCGCGCTTTGTTCCTCCGCCATTAATGGAGAGAGAGGGTGGAAAGGGTAGGTGTTGGGAGGTGTTTTGCGGTCGTAGTGGGCTGGCGTATCTGGCACCTCGGATGTTTGGGTGAAGTAAAACGCTTTCGTATCACCTGCCGGACCAGCAAAACCTAAAAAGGCCCAGCTCACGTGCAAGACGGGCGGTACGTCAACAAGTGCAGTAGTTTGTCCGCATAGGTAGAGTGGTACTTACCGCGGCCGGACAGTTTGGCTAGTTCTCGGCGGAGGGACCGAAAACTGGGGCTGGTGATGGGCGGCGCCACCAAGTGCAAGCCCCATCCCACCTGAGAGGCTCGGCTGCTCCCGACGATCAGCACAACATCAGGATCGAGGCCAGGTTCCCTGTCTACCAGCGCCTTGCAACCTCTCGGGATCCGCAACGTTAACTCGCGACCGTCGAAGCTAAAAGGGAATATCCAGGGGGGGTCATCAGACAAGTAGCGCTCCAGGGGACGCGAGGTCACGATTTAGAGCGTTTGATCTGGGCCCGGCTTGCGTACCGGTGCAGCTTCGCCGTTCGTTACCGAGCCGCGGGGTCTCACTTGGCCAACGGGGGACGCGAATCTTATTTCAAGGTTGGAGCTACTGGCGAACTTCGAGAAAACCGCAGGGAACGTCTCATGAGCTGCAGCTGAACCCAAACCTTACAGCCCTCCTGCGAGGTACGGGTCCCACTGCCAAAGCGGATAAAACCCCCGAGAAGGAAGCAGCGGGGCCGTCGTCGCCCTTGATCCCGTTGGAATCCAACTTCGTCGACTTCGAGAAGGATTGTTGTGTCCAATGGTTCGTCGCCGCCGCTTGCGATTCCCTCGGCGCCACCACGATCCTATTCCTCCTTCGACGGGCAACTGTCTGCGCTGGATATGCAGTGTGAGGTATCCCTGGCGGATTTTCCCCAGACGCTAGCCGCTCAGCTGCGGCCGGCCCGTCGGTAGCCGTGCACCCGCCGACGGAATGGCCGTAGCCCGCCGCCACAGGAGATCCAGAACTCGAGCCGTTTTCAGCTCCGTGAGGCTACACTCAGCCTTCTCATCGTGGCATGATTTTGGTTGTTTGAGGTAGCGAATGTTGGCTATGGTGCGGGAGCGAAGCGTAGTGCCAGGCACCATCCACACTTTCATTCATTCATGGCGAAACCGGTGCGTCACAGCTGTGCCTGGCGTACGAGCTTTGTGCGTAAGCTGTCTTACTATCGCCGTAAGAGCCGGTACGTGTCACTGCGGGGCCGAGGGGGATGTGCTGCAACTATTGAGACGGCGTGAGTGCATTGGTGCGCAATTTCTGCCGCATTTCAAAGGGTCCAGTTCAGCCTGGCATCACCCGGCCCAATCTAACCAGTCCATCCAGTCAAGGTTGTTCGCATAAGCCACAGGGAGGTTTAGATCAAAGGGTTGCAGCGCGTTTTGATCGTTTTGGATAGCCTGATCGATCTCCATGTCGGACATTGTCGAGAACAGGAGCGGCTGCGGCGGGATTGTGGGCTCTCCTGCCCAAGGCGCGGCGGCAGGGAACTGCGCTCCGGCAATAGCGCTTGTTGTGACCGGTAGCGCAGCCTCAGAGATCGAGGTGCGATGGTTCTGCTTTTGGGGCGGCATTGCCGAAATGCTGCGTCCAAGCATCGCCCTCAGATACCTCCCGAGTATCGCAGATACACCCTCTCGGTGGCGTGGTGTGGTCCCGATTCGCTCCAGCGCCCCGGCAGTCTCTTCGATCAGCTGGCGAACGCTGGGGGCTAGACTCGCACTGAAGCCCGCTCCAAGGCTGTGCAGCCGGAGTGTGAAACAGGCGGCAAAGGCAACCATGATGGCTGTGTTGTTGGGCATGGACGCCAGCTCCCTCTCGCCGTGCAGAGCAGCGCGCATGACATGCAGTGCCGAAGACAGACCAGCAGCTCGGAAGAATCTCCTCACTTCAGCCGGCGCGGTGGGGTGGTTGACAACGCTGCTGTAAAGGGATAGCCTGGTGTGGCTGACAAGAATCTGGACGTATGGTGGAAGGCGATAGCCCGCTGCCTTGGTCAATATCCGGTCATGTTTCTAGAATGGCCGAGACTTACGTTGCTGAGCATATGCCCAGATTCGATGCCACTGCTCGAAGAAACCATCAATCATGGCTTTGATTCTGTGCCCCCGTAAGCAGGGGGTCATGTTCAAACCAAAGACCGGCACTTACCGCTGGACGGTCTCAGAAGACGACGTGACTTCCGGCACGAATATGTCACAGCAGTCACGGATGTTTTTGATGAGAACGTCCAAGTCCCTCCGCATGACAGCTACGGAGATGATGGAGCTGTCCCAGATGTCGGCGATATCCGAGATATGCCATGCATCACATCGTTCCACAAGCGAAGTCTTCGGCACTACCGGTACACGTCCTCTTGCAAGGCAGACACTGCGCAGCAATCATCAGCACTGAAACCAAACAACACGGCAGAGCATGTACCCTCGGTCAAGCACAAACAGTGAGAGCCAACTTCTCTCTCTCCGTCTGAGCAAGCGTCTTCCGAGCATAGAAGCAGGATCAACATTCTCGAAGCCGTCTAGGTAAAGAGCCTTTTTCGCATCGATGGTGTCAGATCCGGTGTATCCTTGCAAGCTAGCCTCGGGCACGTTATTAGGAGAGGGGGTGATGATTTTGTGCAAGGCAAGGTCCATGGCGACGGTTAAAGCGGCGGAGAGATACGAGCAGGTCTCGTCGTCTGCCCAATGTTCTCCAAAAGACAGCCACGGCACGTTGACCATGAAAGCCAGCACAACCTCGACGGATCTGAAGCGTTCCACCATGGCTGTGTGAGCGAGCTTTCTGCTGTGAGCCGACAGTCTTTTTGAGAGCGCTTCTGCAGATGGGATGAACAGGGCGGAAGCGGCCAGGATGGAAGTGAGCAGAAAGGACGAGCGCCCACGAACGAAGGGCAGAGAGTGCACGAATCGATCCATGCCCCATCTTGTGTGGGTCAGGTGCTCGAAGAAGTACTGAAAGAGTTCATCGGCTTCAGTTTGGGTGACGAGGCCGAGCTCAATGGGATCCATGCCGGGGCTGGCATCTAACTTGGGACGCAACGGGCTGAAAAAAGCCAAGACGGTCTCGCTGCTTTGGTCGACCTCCTGATAGGGCCCAGCATTAAGACGCAGCCTGGAGAGGTCGGAAGCGTGGGCCAGCAGCTGAAGAGGGTTCTCGGCATCATTCAAGGGATAATCGGCAACAGCGGTGGCTGGAGTTGGGGATTCGGGGCTGGATGTGTTGGAAGGGGAATAGCCCTCAGACGGCTCATTCGGGAGGCCGGTAGACTGAGCATAGTCGTCGAGGCTTGCGTCGTTGCGGTCGGCTTGAGGCAGGTGGCGGACGGCGTTCAGCAAGTGCTCGAGATGCAGAGCGGCCTCGTTGGTCTTTGGCTCGGTGCGGCCAGACTGCAGCTGGTTGACGGCTTGCTCGACCTGGAAGATGGCTTTCGCCAAGCCGGTGCGCTTGCTGTCGACGGGTCAGGTCAGAGGCGGGCAGGGCCCAAGTGGAGACATACTTCTTGGTGCCCTTCTGGCGGCCGACATGGTGCGAGGGAATGACGCAATCAGAGCCTTTCTGGCGGCACTTTTTGCATACGGCGGCACCGGGGTCTCGGAGGCATTTCGTCTTGGTGCGGCGGCAGGCGATGCAGGCGGCCTGCTTGTTGCCTTTTGCCCGGCTCTCGCGCGTCTGGTCGTCCATGGCGGGCGGCATCCGTTGGAGCCGTCTCGTCTCGGCGACGGGGTGTTTTACGCGTGCATGCTGTGAGGATGATTGTGCAGCGGAGACGGGCGGTTCGATGCGGGCTGGACCGGCCAGGCTTCCTCGGATCAGCGCCGTCATACCGTTTGACCGTTGTGTTATCGCTGACTCGCCGGGTAGCACCAACGTTAAGCGCAATCTTGGGCTTAGCCTTCCCTCCCGCCACCCTTCGAGGTCCAATTGGCGCTGGCTGTAACGAGTCAGAGGGGTGTGCCGGAAATTTACGCATATTTGGCAGAACTCGATGTTTCCCATGCACAATCAGCCGGTTACCTGGTCCGTATCGCTATACCCAGGTGATCGTATTGCGCGAGCGAGATTTGACGCTGCTTCCGCCCACGTTCCCCGCATCTTCAACACCACCACACAATCCTCTTTGCCCGGAGCGGAATACATCGCCGTTCACTGTGCAGCCATGTGGCCTGGTCGCGTCAGCACACACTCGGCTTCTTCGCCCCGCAATGGAATGAGGCGCTTCTCGGCTGTACGGCTGCCGTGACGCCGTGACGCCTCCCGTCCCGCCGGAGCTACTTTTGCACCCGAGTCGCGCCCCAGCTCTTGGAGCTCCGTCCTGACATCCAAACTCCCGACGACTCCCCACACCTCACCACCACCCATTGGCGCCATGTCGAAGCTGTCGGAGCCGCTGAAAGCCCTCATCAACGCCGGCTTCGCCCGGCCAGGCCCCGCGCCCGCGCCCAGGGGCATCCGCTCGCTGTTCGAGCGCATCGCGAAGGACTCGGCCTCGAAGAACGTCGCGACGCCGTGCTGGCTGACCATCGCGACGGCCACGTCCATGACCATGAACTCGCCCGCCTCCATGAAGGAGCTCTACGACGTTGCCACAACCCTCGACAGCAAACAGGCGACGGGCGCCGTCGAGACGGCCGAGCTGATGCGCGAAGTCGGCCTCAAGTGCATCGGCTTCAACGGCATCCCGCGCTCCATCAACTGCCTGGGCGCCTTCCGCAGCAGCCTGCCCGAAGACGTCGTCAGCAAGCTATCCACCGAGCCGACGAGGTACATACATGCATACAATCGCCACCCTCCCCACTGCAAGCGAAGCGGAGGCTAGACCAGAGACTGACAAGAGAACAACAACAACAACCCGCAGGACACCCTCCCCCTCCAACATCGAGGCCATGCGCGAGCGCGGCCTCGCGCTGTGGTCCGACATCTACCGCCCGTTCGACGCCAAGCTGCTCGACAAGTTGGCCGCCTCGCACCCGGACCTGCCCGTCCACATCATCAACAGCCACTACTCGGCCCTCTTCACCGACCCGCCCGAGAAGCGGACGCCGCGCGTCGGCCGCACGCTGACGTCGCTCGTCGGCATCTCGTGCCTGCGCGCGCAGACGGGCGTCGGGCCGCAGGTGCTGTCGCACGTCTTCGGCCTGCGCAAGGCGTTCGACGAGGATGGCGTCAGGACGAATGCCGAGGCGGACGTGCCCGGGGCGCGCTGGCTGGCGGGTGAGGAGGGCAATTTCTGGATATTGGAGACGGTGGATGCGATTGTGAAGGAGATTGGGGAGGGGGAGGGGACGACGTATGCGCCGGGGTTGAGGGCGAAGTTGTAGGTACGGGATGGACCTCTTTTAGACGGATGGGACAGTTGGCGATGATACACCGGGTTGGATATGTATATTCATTCAGAAGAGAACGTGCTTTGTTCATTCACGGAAAAGAACTAATTTACTTCTATATCTACTCCATGGGCTTCAGGTCATCGGCCACTTTGAACTCCGCATCCGTCTTGCTCTGCACGTCTTCGACAGTAACGCCGGGAGCGACCTCGGTGAGCGTCAGCCCACCATTTGCCCTGTCGACTTGGAACACGCACTATTCAATGTTAGCATTCACAACTTTCCACCGATTCAAGAAACTCACCATATCCGTTATGATCGTGCTGACCACCTTCGCACCAGTCAAAGGCAGCTTGCATTCCTGCACAATCTTCGACGAGCCGTCCTTGGCAACATGCTCTGTCGCAACGATGATCTTGGTGACGTCCGGGTTCGACACGAGATCGATGGCGCCGCCCATTCCCTTGAACGTCTTGCCGGGGATCATGTAGTTGGCGAGATCTCCCGATGCGCTGACTTGGAGAGCCTAACACAAGGAAATCAGTATGGAAGCATTGTGTTTTGTCGGCATCGAACTTACTCCGAGAACAGAGACGTCGACATGGCCGCCGCGGATCATGCCGAAGGACTCGGCGCTGTCGAAGGTCGAGGCGCCGGGGATGAGCGTGACGGTCTCCTTCCCGGCGTTGATAAGATCAGGGTCGACCTCATCTTCCGTGGGATAGGGTCCCTAGCATTCACATCAGCAACCACTCCGCGAAAAAAACAAAAAAGCTGGAAAAAGAAACAAGGACAAAGGTCCACATACCATCCCCAACAAGCCATTCTCACTCTGAATCCACACCCTCACATCGGGATCCAAGAAGCTCGGGGCCAGCGTCGGGATGCCCACGCCCAGGTTGACATAGTACCCCTCCTTCAGCTCCCTCGCCGTCCTCCGCGCGATCCGCTCCCTCCTCGCATCCACCTTCCCCGCCCCCCCGTCCCGCACCTTCCTCACCTCGACCCCCTTCTCCGCCGTCGCCGGCACAATGCGATCGACAAAGATGCCCGGCAAATGCACCTGATCGGCCTCGATCGCACCCACCGGCACGACCTCCTCTGCCTCCACAACCGTCAAGCTCGCCGCCTTCGCCATCAGCGGCGCAAACGTGCGCGTCGTGTATCGAAACTGGCAGTTCCCCGCCTCGTCGACCCTAGCAGCGCGCAGGATCGCCACATCGCCATGCAGCGCCTCCTCCAAGACATACTCCCTGCCGCCAAACACGCGCGCCTCCTTCTTCCTGCCCGGCTCCAACACCTCGCCACCGCCACCACCCAAGCGCACCGGGATCCCGCCCGACTGCACCAACGTCCCGACGCCGGTCGCCGTGTAGAAGGCGGGGATGCCGGCGCCCGCGGCGCGCAGCCGCTCCGCGATGGTGCCCTGCGGCGTCAGCTCGACGGCGACGCGGCCCGCCAGGTACGCCTTCTCGAGCGCCTTGTTGGCGCCCAGGTACGACAGGACCAGCCGCGAGACCTGGCCGGATTGCGCGAGCAGCGCGAGCCCGAGGTTGCCGGCGCCCGCGTTGTTGGAGACGGCGGTGAGGGAGTGGAGGGAGGAGGCGCCCCGGCGCGCGAGGGCTTCGATGAGGGTTTCTGTGGTGGTGAGGGAGATCGAGGGTTAGTGGTGGATGGGGATGGGGAGGGGATGGAGAGGGGGGGACTAACGCGCGATGCCGCAGACGCCGAAGCCCGCGCTGAGCAGTGTCGAGCCGCTCTGGATGTCGGCGACGGCGGCGTCGGCGCTGGGGTAGAGTTTGGAGGCGCTGCGGTTTTTGGAGGGAGCTTTTGTCACGGCGGCGGTGGTGGAGGTGGCGTCTTTTTGGAAGCTGCGGCACTGTTGCTGCTGAGGCGAGCTGCGCAGTGCGTGGCGGATGGTGGGTGGGAGGAGCGCTGTTGCTGCGAGTGGTCGTGGTGCGGATAAGGCGGTGCAGAATGCGGCGCGTTGGAGGGCTGGAAGCCTGCGGGCAGCCAGTCTGAAGGAGCGCTGGGGGAGCGCCATGGTTGGTGATGGTGGTGGTCTGGGGGAGTGTAGGAGAGATGGACTGGTAGAAACGACAGAAAGGAGGGTGTGTGAAGGAAGACGGCGTGGCTCGAAAACCCGCTTTGGAGGTCTATGCAGGAGGTGCGATGCGGCTCTTTCAGGGCGGGAATGGTCGTTGGTGGGCAGAGGTACTTGGTATAAAAATGGGGGTACCAAAGTTCGCGATGGATCTGGGATCCAATTCTGGCTCCGCGGTTGCCTCTTTCTTCTTCACTTCTCCTCGGCGCTGGCTGAAAAGGATTGGATGTTGCTGGGCGTTGGTGTCGCAAATGTACGAGCGTGATGGTTCCTGGCGCGAGTGGATGACGCGCCCTCGGCATCTACATCTGGCGCCGGAAAACCGCCCCGCAGTTTCGGCTAATGGTTCAAGACTTCTCCGCTCCATCTCCGAACACGCCTCATTGTGGTATTCAAGGCCGAATCTCGGCGAAGGACGAGAGCAATGGACTCGGACAATTATTTGATTCCTCTTGGTCGTCGATTCTTCGCTAGTATTTCATGCCGCTCTTTGCTTGTCAACGCGGCAAGGTGTGCCACTGATCCGCTTTTGCACGAAGGTATCTGCAGCTTTTGCAATCTGCAGCAATTCTTCCAGTATCGACGGTACAACGGCTTATGAATGACAAAATTTCTAGAGAAACCACCCAAAGATATATTTGCTTTCACTACGTGACTCTTCCCGAAGCTTATCATCGATCACACCATGGACATTTATTTTTTCTCTTCAGGCCACTCCAATGTGGCCGAGATCATTGATATTTCCATACATTGGCGTCAGTCCGTACTTCCGACTGTAACAGAGTAATTCCGTACGCCTATATGTAAGAAGCCACTGGACTAGCTCTACAGGCATACAACAGCGTACGACATGGCTGCCACCGTCTTCGAGCCTTCACTCTCCGCCAGCACAAGCCGGCGACTAATGTGCGACTCCAGCTGCATGTACTGCTCACGGGTGTTGTTAACGTCCTGGTCCGCCTCACGGATCATCCCGTCGACCTCGTCGTCGGTCAGCTTCTCGCCGATCGAAGTCATGACGCGACGGAGCTCGGCGGCCGAGATGAAACCGTTGTTGTCACAGTCGAAGACCTTGACCGCCTCGCTGATCTCCTCTTCCGAGTCTGTGTCCTTCATCTTGCGGGCCATCATGGTCAGGTTACTTTTGTACTGCTCGCGGGTGTTGTTGACCTCGGCGACGCGGGGGCGGCGGCGGCGACTAATGTGTGACTCTAGCTGTATGGAGGAAGTCGCAGAAGATGCCGCCAGCTCACGTGTGCTGCGGGTGATGTGACGAATGCGAGGATTCTGATGCTGGGTGGGGTGCTGGCTGGTGGTGGGGCGGTGTGCCTTGGGAAAATCCCAGTGTCTCGGAATCATCGGGATATTGGTCGTCGTCCTCACACCCTTCACCGACGTACGAGTGTGCTGGGTAGGGATCGTAGATGATCCAGTCGTCACTCACAACGCCTTCGTCGGCGCTGAGAACCACGACGATGGATCCGGTATCCGCCCCGCGGTCGCCAGCACCGTACAAGGCCTCCAGTATGCCAAGTTGACGGAAGCAGAGGGTGGAAGGAAATTCGCCAGTCACACCTGTCATCTCGCCGCTGTTGACGCCGCCGGCGCCGGTATTGCTGCTAGAGCTGGGGGAAGCCGCAGAAAAGACCGGCTGGTCATCTTGATTGGGGTGATGAAGGTGAGAATGCTGGGCGGCAGCAGAGCGGTGTTCCAACACCTTCGGGAGTAGTGGATCGCAGCGCGAAGGAGATTCGAGAATCAAGCGATACGGGATGTCCCGAGAGTCGCGGCTGAGCTGCCTGATGGGTCGGGCATTGTGAAGGGTCATGGTGTTGAGATCGGCCTCGTTGAGATTGGCGACGGTCATCCTGTGACGAGGTCGACAAACTTCTGCTTCGTAGCAGGGGTGTTCTCGAGCGCCCGGCGAGCGGCAGCCCTTGCATCGCATCACGCATGGTAAGCATCCTGAAGCTTTGTGGTGAATCCCTCCTGTTCCAGCTCTCTCTTTGTCAGCTCGTAATTCGTCCAATTCGGGTCATTGCAGATTGCAGCAAGCCGATTGCTTCGGGGCTTCGGACCGTCACGCTTCCCCGCAGTGCTTGCATACGCATCCGAATAGTTGTTTCAATTGCCTGCGTAGGATTTGGCGTACTAGCCAATAGAGTAATGGCTATGGCCGTTTTCGTGAAATCAGCATAATACGAGATAAGCGAAGCGCTTGACTCCCTAGCCACCCTCGTGCGTAGGCGACCAACGAAGGTTGCCGTTTTGTGGGGGGCGATTTGAAGTATGGTCATCCACTTCCGCAAATATAAGCACCCTTATCGTCGGCGAGTCCGCCGCTGGTGCACTTCTTGGGGTCAGGGACAGGGGTCAAGATCTGATTGAGCTCATTTTTGGTGAGACAGCTGGTCGGTCGACGCTTCGCCCGCGACGCTGTGGCAACAACTCTCATTTACAATGACGGAGCAGGCAGTTGAACAACGAGCTTCGAAATCCTGAGCGGAATGCTTGAGCGGGAGAGGTAGCGGTGATTCGGAAGAGAATGGCGTCCAAGTAGTCCTCGAAAGCTTCAAAGTCGCGAGCGAAAAGGTGTGTCGGCGGTAAAGTGTGGCAGCAATTCGAAAGAGAATGGCGCGGGGGAGAGAAGAGTAATGAAAAGGTCGCATGCGCGCATTGGCGCTAGGTATCAGCCCTCCAAGCCGCATTCTTTTCCTCTTTATAATATTTTTTCTTACTCATACCATCGTCGTCGTCGCAGCAGACAATGGCGCAACCGGCGCCGGCGCCCACTGATTCTCCTCACACTCGATCTTGGTGATGTAACGGCCGGGTACAACGACCAGGCCGACGTAGCGGCTCGACAGCGGCAGCTGGACGGAGGGGTCGCCGGAAGACTCGATGGCGGCGCGGATGGCGGCGTCACTGGGGGGTCGGTATTCGTGGGTGAGGGCGAGGATGATGTTGCGGTCCTGTGTTTGAGCGAGATGTATTAGTTTCTGTTTGTGCGACGGGGCTTTGAGGTGTTACGTGGGGAAGGGTGGGTTTTACTTTGTCGGTGCATTTCATTTGCCCAATGAACATGCGCTTGTCGGTGACATGGACGCGGAGGTTGCGGCCAATGAATTGGGTGAGGTAGGTGATTGCTTGTGTGGTGAAGACGGTGGGTGATGGCGGTACAGCGGATGCCGATGTGGGCGCAGCGGGCGGGGCTGCTGCAGCTGCAGCTTCGGCGGACATTGCCATGAGTGTTTTGTTGTGTCGAGGAAGCTTGGGTGTGTGTTAAACTTCGGTGTTTGGAGCACGGCGGTTGAGGTGAAGCTACGGAAAGCTCGGACGGCGCGATGCGAGATGCGGCAACGATTTTCACGGAATCTTACTACACGTCTTAGATGAGAACGGCTACAAATCACTTAGCATACCGTATTAATACTTAAAGCAGCATTCCTTGCCGCGAGTGAATCACTAATTTTCGTTCAATAACATCCTCACCGTTACTTATATTTGACTGGCCTTCTCTTAAAAGATAGCAAGCAATTTGTCGATGCATGGGTGATGAAGTTTGTCATTCACTAACAGACTCCTTCACTAAAGTTGAAGACGTTTGACACCCGAAGTAAAGTATTTCTGGTGCTTTTATGCTAGAGGGTTGGTGAAGTGATAGTAGTTGAGTGTATAAAATTGGAGCCCTTCCTCGAACGATTGGAACAGCCTTGAGCAAAACTCCAGAAACCGTTAAAGACGTATATAACCTAAAATAAGTTGTTTCTTATATCTCGGTTGCTGGAGGTTAAAACTGTTGTGGATTGGTTTTCAGGTTGAAACCATGCACGATGGTGGACAATTGGAAGAACAAGATGAGCAGGATCACTGCGTTGGCTGAGGTGAATTCCCTAGTCTGGCATGACAGCAAACAGTGACTGCCCAGTGGAAAAGACCCTCTTGACGTGACGTCACGAGATTTATCGTGTTAAGCTCGTTCCTTCCTTCCCCAGAAGGAAGTCACCCCGCACGAGCCACATTGGGGCATACAAAAGCCAAGGACCATCGCGCAGTTTGGCTCTCCTTCTCCGACACCACACACCTTCCGCCTCAACCTAACCGCCAGCAACCTAGAAAATCATTGACTAGTTCGCATCGAGCACCATGGCGAAAACGGCCTACATCTTGCCGGCCACCGACGAGCGCTTGATCATCTCGACTGGCCCTCGCAACTCCACCGCCGCTGATGCGCCCAGCTCGCTCACTCTGCTTGCCAACCGCACCAACAAGCTGCTTGCCAAGTCCAACCTGCTCTTCTACAAGAAGGAACTTGTCATCACTGGAGGCTGGACTTTCTCCACCGATACCATGGAGACGTTGCAGTCCATGTACAGCGACTTGGACCTTGAGGATGCCGTCGAAACCGAGGAGGACGAGCCGATGCGCTCTGGAGATCTCACCCGCGCCCGCTCCCAGAGCAGCGCCGCTCAGAAGGCCACTCCCGAGAAGCACGACATCGAGTGGTCCCTTGGCGTCAACTTGGTCAAGTCGATCCTTGGCAAGATTGAGGGTCTGAGCTCCCTTGTGTAAGTAGATCCTTGCTGACTTTCTTTTGGCTAGTTGACTACATTAGGTGGGAGACTGACCTTCCGTTCTCCAAGGAGATCTGGACGGTCATCCCGGACAACATCCAGAGGCTGAGCCTCAACGTCTTCGTCCCGGAGCCTGAAGACCGCCACGAACACGCTCCGCACCCCGAGTATTTTACCAAGGACGACCTGACGTACCTGAAGAACTTCAAGAACCTGACGCGTCTTCGTGTCTACAACATGCCCGACTCCTTCCAGTCCGTCATCTGGGAGACTGTCTGGAACAACCCAAGCCTCAACACGCTGGAGCTTGGCATGCGTTACAACCCGATCACTCGCGACATTGACAACGACAACAAGCGAATGCCGGCTATCGATGGCGCTTGGAAGTACGACCCCGAGCGCAATGCGGCCAACAAGTACCGGTGAGTGCGAACATGTTTTGAATTTTGTCTGCGACTGATAGCATGTAGCGGCTGTGAGGGATCCGGCTATCTTCACCATACTCATGGCTATGGCGAGTACCTCGATCGCGTGGCTATCAGCAAGGCTCGCAACAGGGTCATGGACAGCATGGGATACTCGATGGACGAGCTAAAGGCCATGCCCTTGACGACGCTTCGTCTAGATGGCTTTGTGGTTGACGACACCTCCTTCGCCAACTACTTCGATAGACTGCACAGGATTGTGTTCACCCACAAGTGTGTCGACGCTGGCTTCGTCCTGCCGGCGACGCTCAAGAACAAGACCAACATCTACACGCGTGTCGGCGATGTTGGCGAGCTCATTGAGGAAAGTGAGGTCGAGACCAAGGTTGAGATGGTGGGCTAGGCTCCTGTCTGAACCGGTTGTGTTTGTTGAGGGGGATCTTGTGCGGGATCATGTACGCATGATCTGGCATAGTCGCGAAGACGGATTCCATGGATAGTATGTACGAGACTTCGGAACGGTCCTCACCTGCCAATAGCAAACGGGTCAATGCAATAGTATTAACTTGTGTGAGTGGTGCAATCTCGCGTGAAGTGGTCCTGAACCATGAGTAGAGTGCGCGATCGCTACGGGTAGTGAAGTGAGGTGTCAGTATACCAGTGTTACGCCGTACCGACATTCAGCCAATCGGCTTCGAGAAGTCACTTGATGGCTCGTTAACATGAAAGCACGCCACGGTCGCTTGTAGCATGAGCGTCGGCAAGATATAGTGCGGCGAAGGCGGCGCGAGACGTCGGTTACTCATGTTTTGAGGCTGTGAAGGTCTCGGTCAAGCCGGTGGTACGGACGTGGCATCTGAGACAGACGCAGCGCTTTTGTGGGATTCCTACCCGCAGAAAAAAGCACCGAGTCGAGGAACTTTTATTGGAGGCGTGGAAAATGAAATGTTGTAGTTGCAGAGCTGGAGCTGAGCTGGGCGGCGAGCGCGGCTACCCGCGGAAGCAGCGTCATCGATCTGTGGCCGGGGTGTCACCTTTCTCACCTCCGTCACAACCTTAATTCTAGCCAAACTTCACCTACGAAATGGCCGACAAGGGGCCTGAAACGTTCCCATCCAAGCACCGGTACCAGCTTCTCTTCGGCGCGTGGCTACTGCTCACAGGCGCCGCCTTCCTGCGCGTTTCCCGGCAGCCCTACAACTCGCGCCTCAAGACGGAGTAGTACGAGACCATTTTCAAGGGCACCTCTCTCGCCGCAGTGCTCGCCGCGATCGGGCTCGGCGGAGGATTGAGCAGGCCGCGAAGCGAGATAGTGGCTGGTGGTACGCGGTGAGGGAGACGCAGGCCGGATGTCACCCTGCAACCCCCAAGCAGGTGAGGGCGTGGTGATTCCGCGCCAGTTGCAGCCAACGCCGCCCACGAGCCTCACCACATCGAATAAGACAGAAGTGGAGGCGATCCTACGAGCCGTCATCTCGGTCCGCGACCTGCCCAATTGGCCCTCTCAGTGCAGGGCCAAGAAGAAGCGTTAGGATGACAAGGACGGTGCGGGGAAAGGGCGCGCGCTTGACACCCCAGTCAATCCACAAGTCACCGGGACCCGACGGGGCAAGGTACGCAAAACATGCCGAGCCGTTACAGGTGTATATAAGTCAATGGCAGAGGCCGTTTCGTTTCCCTCGCCATCCACGCCGGGTCATTAGTCCTCTTCAGGCTACCGCCTCAAATTCTATCTTGTTTGCAACAGCCCGACAGCCATGTTGCTCAACCGGCTGCTGCTGGTTGCTGCTTGGGGCACCGCTTGCGCCGCAGGCACCATCTCACTCCGTCAAAGCTCGGCCGGCGCCGACAGCTGCCCAGGGTACACGGCCTCGAATGTTGTCGACTCGGGCTCCACCCTCACTGCTGATTTGCGCCTAGCCGGCGCACCATGCAATGCCTACGGCGATGACCTCACCGATCTTAAGCTTAGTGTCGACTACCAGACCGGTAAATGATGCCTTCCTTGCATTCCCTTACGTGTCTTGCGCACTTTCAGCTGGGCTTTGGATCCAGCAAAAGCATGCTGTAAGAATTTAATCGGGCGTCGAGTGCTTCCATGCCCGTGATTGGCTGGAGTGAAAGCATCGTCACACACGCAGACGTGACGGGAAGCTTGCCACTGCATTCGGGCGTTTCAAACCTACGTCTCTCCCCAGCATCTACAGCCTTGCAAGATTTCAGAAAAAGCCTCGCTCCCGTCCACACCTCTGCATCATCAAGCATAGACTCGCGGCTTTATCCGAGACATTCACTGACGCGCGAAACGCCAACACAGCCAATCGCCTCCATGTGCAAATCTACGACGCGGCAGAGAGCGTGTACCAGGTGCCGGAATCCGTTCTCCCAAGACCTACCGCCAGCAATGGATCTCTTCCAGCTTCCAGTGCCGCAGTCCAGTTCAAGTGGGTGGAGGAGCCATTTTCGTTCTCGGTCGTCCGCACGGCGACTAATGAAACGCTCTTCGATACTGCTGACTCACCCCTAATCTTCGAGTCTCAGTACCTGGGGCTGCGTACCAAGTTGCCCAGTGAGCCCAATATCTACGGATGGGGTGAGCATAGTGACTCGTTCCGCTTGAACACCACGAATTACACCCGCACAATTTGGAATCGCGACTCATACGGTGTTCCACCGGGCGGTAACTTGTACGGCGCCCACCCGGTCTACTATGACCACAGGGGATCTTCCGGCACCCATGGCGTCTTTTTGCTGAACTCTGATGGACTCGAAATCAAGATCAACAATACGGCCGCAGATGGCCAATACCTGGAGATCAACACGCTGGGTGGGATTTTCGACTTCTATTTCCTCGCGGGACCTTCTCCGAAAGATGTCAGCAAGCAGTACGCCGAGGTCGTAGGGTTGCCGGCGATGCAAGCGTATTGGGCTTTCGGCTTTCATCAGTGCAGATATGGATACCGGGATGTGTATGAAGTTGCGGAAGTGGTTGCCAACTACTCGCTGGCGGGCATTCCTTTGGAGACCATGTGGACTGACATCGACTACATGGATCTCCGTAAAGTCTTCACGCTCGATCCAGCGCGCTACCCACTGCCCAAGGTCCGCGAGCTGGTCGACCATCTTCACGCGCATCAGCAGCACTACGTTGTCATGGTTGATCCGGCCGTTGCTTATCGCAACAACACAGCATACGAGAACGGAGCTTCGCAAGACATTTTCCTCAAGGCTTCCAATGGCTCCTACTTCCTTGGCGTGGTCTGGCCTGGTCCTGCAGTATTCCCAGACTGGTTCCATCCCAGCACTCAGCCGTATTGGAACAGCGAGTTTGCAAAATTCTTCAGTGCCGAAAGTGGTGTGGACATCGACGCTCTGTGGATAGACATGAACGAAGCGTCCAACTTTTGTAATTTCCCATGTTCAGACCCTTATGGATACGCGGAGGCAAACGATGAGCCACCGGACCCACCACCAGTTCGATCTGACAGCGGTCGGCCTATCCCTGGTTTCCCTGACGACTTCCAACCTAACAGAGTCACCCCTCCCGATCGGATGATGTTCAGACGCCAAACTGCCGGGACAAAGACTGGACTTCCGGGACGGGAGCTGTTGGACCCGGCATATCAGATCAACAACCTTGCTGGCTCGCTCTCTAACAAGACGATTTCCACAAACGTGATCCACTACAATGGCCTGGCAGAGTACGACACCCACAATTTGTACGGCACCATGATGTCTACTGCTAGCAGGATTGCCATGGAGAATCGCCGACCTGGCCGACGGCCTCTGATCATCACGCGCAGCACTTTCGCCGGTGCTGGTAAGGACGTGGGCCACTGGCTGGGCGACAACTTGTCCAAATGGGAGCAATACAGGTGAGGTTACCGCCATTGGAAACAAGAAATCTGGACTGACAGTGCGTAGGTTCTCCATTGGCCAGCTGCTCCAGTTCGCGGCACTTTACCAGGTGCCGATGGTTGGATCCGATGTTTGTGGCTACGGCTCCGACACGACGGAGACTTTATGCGCTCGGTGGGCATTGCTGGGGGCGTTCTCGACGTTCTACAGGAACCACAACGAGCTGGGCGCGATCTCCCAAGAGTTCTACCGCTGGCCGCTTGTGGCTGAGGCAGCAAAGACGGCGATCAACACACGCTACCAGCTGCTCGACTACTTTTACACGGCATTCCACCAGCAGACGCAGACGGGCGAGCCTGCGCTCAACCCGCTGTTCTTCTTATACCCGGAAGACAAGAACACGTTCGGCATCGACCTGCAGTATTTCTACGGCGACTCGATTCTGGTAAGCCCGGTGACGGAAGAGAACGTCACGACAGTCGACATCTACCTGCCCGACGACGTGTTCTACGACTTCTGGACGGGCGAGACGGTGCGAGGCAACGGCTCCTACATTACGCTGCCCGACGTGCCGTACACGACGATCCCGCTGCACGTCAGAGGAGGCAGCATCGTGCCGTTGCGGGCGGCGCCGGCCAACACGACGACGGAGCTGCGCAAGCAGAACTTCACGCTGCTGATCGCCCCGGGCCTCGACGGGACGGCCAGCGGGCGGCTGTACCTGGACGACGGCGACGCGATCGAGCAGGCGGCGACGTCGGAGATCGTGTTCACGTACGACGGGCAGACGCTGGGGCTGAGCGGGACGTTTGGGTACAACTCGGGGGCGGTCATTAGCGGGGTACGGTTACTGGGGTCGGCGGTGGGGGCTGGGAACAGCAGCTCGAGGGTCATGGCGGCACAAAGAGAGCTGGCGCTCGGGCTGGATGCCCCGGCGGAGGTGGGATTGTAAGGGCAGTTAGGCAGAAAACAGGGAATGCAGAGTGGTGTCGGCTGAACGGTCGGCGGCCCTTGATACGCTTCGCCCTAGCGGTGCGTGGATTCCTGCCCGTGACTTGCATTGAGCTTCATCCGGCCAATGGAGTGGTGCTCGACGTGGCTGAGATGCTTGCAGCTGCGGCACGGCTGGTCGCTAGCCCGTTCATTGTGCTGCCCGTTCGGGCCATGGCGCGTCGGCGCGTGTCTGGCGCGGAGGCTCCCAGCTCCTCGATCATCACGATCGCGGAAGGCTGAGGCCAAGGCCCGCGTCCCTTTGAAGCGGCCTGCAAGCATGCGAAACAGCTGCGTTGTGTCACGCTCGCGCTGTGCGGCGCCCGGGGTGCACTGCTCGCACTGCTCGGTCGCCCAGAAGGGCGCAGGCCCCGGTCCTTAGCTGCTGCTCGACAAACACCTGAGCACTTGCTACTTACTACCACTCCCGCGCCCTCGTCCGCCCATCCCGCAACGCCTCCTTGCTTCCCACGCCTCCGACCTCAGCTCGGCCCCCAGCCCTGCATTGACGACCACGCGCCACCACTGCTGCTCCTCACCACCGTGATTCCACCTGCGCCGCGGCTCCGGCTGCCCCCTCGGCCACCATGAAGGCTGCTCCATTGCTCGTCGCCTGGCACGACGACAACGCCGCCATCTACTCCGCCCACTTCGAGCCCAACGGAAAGGGCCGCCTGGCCACGGCGGGCGGCGACAACAACGTCCGGGTAAGCTCCTCGCCGCGCCGTGTTTACCGCCGCAATGCTGACACCCAAACCTAGCTCTGGAAGATTGAAGCTTCCGGCGAGGACCGCAAGGTCTCCTACCTCTCCACCCTCGTCAAGCACACGCAGGCCGTCAACGTCGTCCGATGGTCCCCGCGAGGTACGCCAGACCTTCCTCTATCTCCCTTCATCCTCTGACAACAATCTTCTCGCAGGCGAGCTCCTTGCCAGCGCCGGTGACGACGGCAATGTCCTGCTGTGGGTGCCATCCGAGACTCAGGCCCATCGCCCCTTCGGCGAAGATGGTCTGGACGACAAGGAAACCTGGCGGGTGAAGCACATGTGCCGGTCGTTGGGCTCGGAGATTTACGACCTGGCGTGGTCGCCGGACGGCGCATTTTTCATAACTGGCAGCATGGACAATATCGCCCGGATCTACAACGCCCAGAACGGTAGGCACGCATCGTCTGCAGCTCCGGGGAAGCTTGCTGACCTCGACCAGGCCAAATTGTGCGCCAGATTGCGGAGCACAGCCACTACGTCCAGGGCGTTGCCTGGGATCCGCTGAACGAGTTTGTCGCGACGCAATCTTCCGATCGCTCGGTGCACATCTACACGCTGAAGACGAAGGACGGCCAATTCTCCCTGGCACAGCACAGTAAGGTGACGAAAATGGATCTGCCCGCTCGCCGCGTGTCGAACAGCAGCCCGGCTCCCCCAGATCTTGGTTTGGGGAGCAGCCGCGCTTCCTTTGTAGGAGAAGGCTCCGCTCCGGCAATTGGATCGCCGACCCCTTCTGCGCCGGGCACCCCCGCATCGTTGGCTTTGCCAATGAATCCTCCCACGTCACACAGCCGCCGCTCGTCCTTTGGCTCGCAATCCCGCCGCTCCGTTTCTCCCGCTCCGTCGTCAATGCCGCTTCCTGCGGTGATGCCGTCAACGTCACCCAATATCCATGCTGGATTGGCGCTTCGCAACTCGAACATATACGCCAACGAGACCCTCACCTCGTTTTTCAGGCGCCTCACTTTTGCCCCCGATGGCAGTCTTCTTTTCACCCCGGCTGGTCAATACAAGACGTTGAATCCTGGAAACCCCGACGGAGCCAAGACATCGGATGACAGCATAAACACGGTGTACATCTACACACGAGCCGGTCTCAACAAGCCTCCGATTGCCTACCTTCCAGGCCACAAGAAGCCTTCTATCGCGGTACGATGCTCGCCAGTCTATTACCAGCTACGGGAGGCCCCTCCTCCCACGAAGCAAATCACGATTGACACGTCCTCTGCCGAGGAGGAAATCCCCGCTTTGCCTGAACCAGCAATTCCTTCGAAACCACCGCGGTCATCTTCTTCAATGGATCCTCCGCCCATTACGAGTGCGCCCTCGCCGTCTCCTAGTGCGGCGGCAGCATCGCCAAGACCCGAATCTGAGAATGGTGCAGCAGCTTCGCCAGTACCTTCTGGCCCTCCAACGGCATTCAGCCTTCCGTATCGCATGGTCTACGCAGTTGCTACGCAAGATGCCGTGCACATTTACGACACGCAACAACAAAAGCCCCTGTGCATTGTCAGCAATCTTCACTTCGCCACATTTACGGATCTTTCCTGGTACGTACACCTTGGAACATTAGGAAGTTTCAGCTAACTTTTGAAACAGGTCTACGGACGGCAGCACGCTCCTGATGACATCCTCTGATGGGTTCTGCTCCTGCCTGACATTTACGCCGGGCGAACTAGGACAAGTGCATCCGGGACCGGCGAAGCACCATCCGACTTCGATCAACACCACCGCCACTACGACATCAAATCAGTCCACACCAACCCCTACGCCCACTCAGACTTCTGCCCCGATAGTCCCGAAACCCTCAAGCTCCGGCTCCGGATTCCCGGCCTCGCCTTCTTCATTCGCCCCTGCTCGACCGGCCAGCCCGGCCCGTTCAATGTCGGCTTCGTCGGTTGCGACACAGGGATCGTTCGCGCCTGGCCCCGATCCAACCGTTACCCTCAACCAGCAGACGCCGTCGATGGGTGCGGTCCCCGGGGTAGCTGCGACAAACTCGGGTCCCATCGGACAGGTGCCCATGTGGACGCCTCCGCACACGCCGATGCCCGGCACGCAGGGCGGCGGAACGCACAGCGCGGCCAGCTCCGTCAGCGGCATCAACAACCCCCCGGCCGGCGGCGGTGGACGGCGCGAGAGCGAGTCAGAGAAGGAGGAAAGCACATCATCCAAGGAGCGGCCGTCTTCGTCGTCGAGGAAGAAGAGGGAAAGCGAAAAGGACGAGGGCGCGGAGAAAGGACCGGAGCCGAAGAAGAGGAGGATCGCGCCGACGTTGGTCAGTGGTGCTACTACGGATGATGGTGATGCGCCGCCTCCGCCGCCGCCGCCGCCGCCGTCGTCATCTGCTGCTGCTGAGTGATTGTGGCGGATGGATGGATGGATGGAATGTTTCCGGGGTAGATCGTTGACGCCGATGTTTACGAACCGAACGGTTTCATCTCTTTGCCCTCGAACGTCTTTCTGTTTTTGTTTTCCCCTTGTGTTTTTCCTCGACTCTCTTTTTTTTTTTTTCCTCTCCCCTTCTCCCCCTGCTTTTATTCTCTTTTGCAGCATTTTCGAAACGGGAAGAAATGGAATGGTATGGGGGAAATGATGGTGTCATGGGAGTTTTATTTTTTTTTTCTCTTTCACATATGGGGCACGGGATATTTCATGATGGAGGAAACCCCCTCTCGTTTTCTCTTTCTTTTTCTAAGAGCTGCTGGATAAAGGCAGGCAGATTTAAAAGGGCTGGATCCTTGTGTGTGTGTGCTTTTTCTCCCTCTTTCTTCCCCCTCCCCCTCTCCTCCCTCTCTTCGCCTTTCTCGCCAAAGCACCGCTGTCGTATGTATGCAAGCAAAGAAAGAAAGGGGATAGTATGGACGTTTTCCATCTGGAGATGGTATGTGTGTTTGTGTGGAAATGGGTGCTCGGGATCGGGCTCGATGAAGGTTGGGTGGGTGGAGAGGGGAAATGGAAAGATGAAGACGGGGAATTGGATGGGGGGGAGGGAAAATAGACGCGTGCAGATGCGGGGGATGATGAAAATGGAGATGTAGCAACAGCAGCAGCAACAGCAGTAGTAGTACTAGTACTAGTAAGCCTTAGTAAACTTTTCTTATCGTCGTGATTATTGCTTTTTTGGTTTTCTGTAAAGTTTAGATTTGGGGGATTGAAGTACGTGGGAGGTTTGATAGAATGTTGGGGCGAACGGTAGAGTGGTATTCAAATTTTATGGAGTTTGAGTTGTCCCGTGTAGGGCTTTCGATAGGGAATGGCTGGAAATGGTGGTCGTGAGGCTACTTGCCTGCTATACTTTCACATGCTCGGGAGGAGAGAGAGGAGGAAGCGGGCATGCGCGCGTCCGCTGGTCAGCCGCCCCCGTGCACGTCATCTGGGCACAAGCCATCTCGGCCAGCCAAGCTGCCATACGTCGCGCGCGCGTGCGCCTTGCGGGGTTTCTCTCTATCTAACTGTAGGCAGCTGATTGCACACATACATAGCTAGTGTTCACGTACGATACAACGAGCTTCTCTTTTTCCTTTTCAGTTTTGGGTCTCCTCGAGGCGCGCGGTCGTATTTGGCAGCCTAACGATTGCTCCGATTAGCGAAACGAGAGCGACGCAAGGATCAGGGAAAGCGCGTTCCCGACCCTGACTACTACTTACCCTCATCACTCACTCTCGTCGTCCATCTCTTCCGCGCGGACGAACTCACATCGCGAGCGACGACTCGGCGATCCCTTGCACAGACAAGCACGCATACAGCTCGCGCGCAGCACATTGCGCGGGAGCGGAGACCGCCGCGCCTCGGTCAAAAGAGACAAACTGCAAACCCCAGTTGTATTTGTTCCCCTGCAACAGCCGACAGCCACTACATAAATACATACATCCATACATACGGCCCCGACCATCAGCGACAGCAATTACTACACACACACACACACACACACACACACGACGACGGCAACCACGCACATAACCCTACGTCTTTTTCTCCGTTCCCCACGCCTATTTCTTCCCCCACCCCCCCTTTTTTTTCTTCGCCCCTCCTCTTTCCCTTTCTTCTCTGTCCCGTCGTGGTCATCCCATTCTCCACAATGCCCCCCACTTCGCCAACCGCCGCTCCGACCCCATCCAGACCGGCGAAGCCACCACCACCACCGCTCCACGCACAGCAACCGGCGTACAGCTTCACCATCCCCAGCCTGCACAACGACGACGACGACAACGCCACCGGTGATGGTGGTGGTGTGCAGTTGGAGTGCCGGGTGTATCATCCGCCCGGTTTTGCGGCGGGCTTGGCGGAGGAGATGCAAGGTGGTGGCGAGGGGGAGGATGATGAGGATGGGGAGGAGGAGGGGAGGAGGGGGGCAAGGATGAGGACGGAGAGGAGGAGGAGGAGGAGAAGGCAAAAGGCGGCGATAATAGCGCATCCGTACGCGCCGCTGGGCGGGAGCTACGACGATCCGGTCGTGGGGAACGTGGGCGCGGAGATGCTGGCGCTGGGGTGGGTTGTGGGGACGTTCTGCTTTCGGTGAGTGAAGTGAGTGCGTGGGCGTTGTGGTGGTGGTGGTGGGGGTGGCGGCGGCGGGGTTTCTCTCTCTCCCCCTCTGGCCCTCTCTCTCTCTCTCTGTTCAGCCTTTTTTTTTTTTTTTTTTTTTTGGCGCACATCTCTGTCTGTGTGTCCTTTCTCCTTTTAGAGCACGTCTTCATACCTGAGACAGGCTGCTGACGAACGGGGTGTGTCTCATTCTGAGCGAAACAGCGGCGCACACGCCGGCGCCCATCACGGCTCCGACCACCGTCGTCACCAGCACCACGGACACGGCAAAACGAGCTGGACGGGGAAGCCCGAGGTGCAGGATTACATCTCGTTCGTCGGGCTGATGGTGGAGTACATGCGTTCGCTGCACGATGGCCAGCAGCAGCAACATCATGGATCACCATCATCAATCCCCGCCACGCGAGCAGACGAACCCAGCCACGGCAACAACAACGACAGCGAAAACAAACAACCCCCCGTCGCCAGCACCACCAGCACCACCAACCAAGACGAACAAGGCCCCCCTGCCGCCGCCGCCATCCGTCTCGATCTCATCCTCGCCGGCTACTCCTACGGCTCGCTCGTGGCGTCGCACCTCCCGCCCCTCCCCGCCCTCCTCGCCCGCTTCTATCCCTCTTCCTCTTCCTCCTCCACATCCTCCTCCACATCATCCTCCACCACTTCTCCCCCAACAACAATAACAACAACAACAACAGCGCCGCCGTGTTCCGCCCGCCCCGCCTGTGCTGCCGCGCACACCATCCTCCTCCGCGCCCGCCGTCTCGCCGCCGAAACGCTGCTGGCGGAATCGCGTCGTCGCCGCGGCCGAGAGCAATCCGGCAGCCCGGTGACGATGGGCGGCCAAGAGAGCAACGGCAACAGTAACAGCAACAGCAGCAGGGATCCCCGGACCGCTGCTGCGAGCGCGCGGCGGAAGAGTAGTAGTGTTAAGGAGGTGAGGAGGAATTTGGACGCGGCGAGGGAGGGGGCGGAGCGGTTGGTGAGGAAGGCGTGGCCGGAGGGAGGGAGGGAGAGGGGGGGTCGTCATTGTTCGCATGGGCGGGAGGGGTCGGCTCGTGCTTCTGCTTGTGCTTCGGCTTCGGCTTCGGCTGGTGGGGAGGGGGCAGGAGGGGAGGAGGAGGAGGAGGAGGAGGAGGAGGAGGAGGAGGAGGAGGGCCATGCAGAAGGAAAAGAGGAGAGCGGAGCTGGGCAGGCGGAAAGAAGACAACAGGTGACGACGATGCCGCCGCCGCGTTGCGAGCTCGCGTACCTGCTCGTCTCGCCGCTTCTGCCGCCCACGTCGTTGGCCATCGCGCCGGGATTGGCGACGTTGCCGACTGTGCCGGGACTATCGTCGCCGTCGTCGTTTTTTGCCGTGGCGCGACGAGGGCTTGGTTTCGCCGCTTTTGGTGGTGGTGGTGGCGGTGATGCCGGTGGAGATGGCAGTCACGATGACGGCCCGTCCGACCCGCTTCTGACGTACCCGACGTTGTCGATTTTTGGCACCGAGGACGCCTTCACGAGCGCGAAGCGGCTGGGTAAGTGGGCGGAGGGCATGAGGGGGGCGTCGAGTGCGCGCGAGCCGGGGTTTGAGGGCGTCGTGGTGGAGGGGGCGTCGCATTTTTGGCAGGAGAGGGGCGCGATGGCGAGGCTGAGGGGGGAGGTGAGAGAGTGGCTGGGGAGGCTGTGAAGGATGGTGTGACGACGACGACGACGACGACGACGACAACCTTTCCTCTCCCGCGCGGCAAGGTCGTCGAGGTACGCCTCTTCCCCCTTCCTCTAACCCAACGGGGCATCCAGCAGCGCGGCGGCGGTACGCGGTTGACGTGTGGCCGTCGACGAGGGCGGTGCCGGTGTTGGGAATATTCTATAAAATGCCAAGAGTGTTTTACTAGAGACTGCTGGCAAAGATCTCCCATACAGGAAAAGTGAATGGCTATAAAGAATGGACCAACGCGAACAATAAACCCAACCCGTAAACCGCCAAGGATAAAACATCACACGCTCTTTTCTCCAAGCTTCTATGAAACCAATATCAACACTAAAACAAAAAGCACACCGTCTCCCCAAGAACCTTCCTTCCCCAAAGCCAAACCAACTAACGGCCAACCCGCCTTTCCCTCCTCAAGTCCTGCTGCGCTCTCACAACCCCACTCACAAACGCCTCCTTCACCCGGTCCTCCTCCTCGTCATCCAGCACAACGAGAGCGGCCCCAGCGCCCTCTTCCGCATCCCGTAGCCCTTTCAGGAAACCCCCCGCCATATCCCTCACCCCCGCCGCCCCGAGCACCCAGCCCTGAAAAACATCATACACAAACTGCTCGACCATAGCCGCCGGCGAGAGCACGCCCAGCCCAAACAGCGCCGTCAGCCTGCCCAACACATGCCCGGCGTCCGCGTCCAACACGACCTCCTGTCTCAGCAGCTTTTTACGTATACCCGCGATGCCCTCGGCGGGCTCGATGTCGTGCAGGTCGAGCAAGTCGGCGACGCCGATATCGCGGGCGGTAAGCGACCGACAGTCGTCGAACGAGAGGCAGTGCACGACGGACTCGCGGGCGATCTCGCCCCAGACGAGGTACTCGCGAGAGGCCTTGTAGCGCAGGCTCCCCCGAACCTTGCCCTCCCGCTTGGCCTTGGACAGGACGGCGGCGGCGGGGAAGCCCCATCCGTCGGACATGGCGCCGGCCGCGTCGATGACGCTCAGGTGCGGACGCTGGCCGCGCGCTTCCGCCTGTCGCGCCCGGTGCACGGCCCAGACCAGGCTGTCGGTGCACGATATGAACGGCGAGGGCGCGTGGACTCGCGTCATGTGCCGGGAGGCGAGATCGACCAGGCGGCCTTCGTCTTGTTCGGGCGGCGCTATCCTCTTTTCTTTGAAGAGGCCGGCGCGGAAATAGGTTTCCTCGTTGACGCCCTGGGTATCGTCATGGTATACTCGGTAGAGAAGAGTCGGCTGAACGACGTGGCCGGAGGACGCCTGTAGGGTGGGTGCGTCTTGGCCCGAAGCCTGTAACGGCGACGAGTTCGCGGCCTCCAAAAGTTGGTTGAGGGCGCTGCATTCATCGTTTGTCGATCGAGTGGCTAGCGGGGAAGCGCTTGGCAAACTCGTCGGGCTTTCTCTCGACTGTCGGAGTTGATCAAGAAACCACGCATCTTTCCTTGCAACCATCTCTTTACTCTTCTCGCACTTGGGACTGAGCCTTTTCTCCTTCAACTCGATCGGCCTTGGCCTTAGCTCTACACCTACACGCATAGCCGCTTCTTCGTATCCCGCACGCTTGTTTGCCAATTCTTGCTCCGGGTTATATCCACGGCGTTTGCGGATTATGTAGCGGAAGGTTCCCCACTGAGCTCGTAGTGATCTGGGCCGGAAAGGATCCGTTGACGGTACATCAAAGTAGATATTGAGGATTTTTGCCACGTCTTCGAATTCCGCGTCGACATCGTAGAACATGAAAATCAGACACAGAGCCTCCCGTTGCTGTAACGTCCAATTGTGATTCTTCCCATGAACCATCTTTCGTGGAAGCTGATCAGCTTTTTGGCGGTAAAAGTCCTCCATTGACGGAAATACTTCTTCCTGGGGATAAGTGGTGCTTGATCGGTCTGGCGTCAAGTAAGGGTCGTGATGATGTCTTCTCTTTTTGCTCTGGGGGATGGCATGGGCGCTGCTGCCGCTGCTGTTGCTGGGAACGCCACGCTTAACACCAAACTGTTTGTGTAAGGATGAGAGATCTTCCTGGTCACTCGAAAGTCTTTCGTCGTCGGAAAGTATAGCGTCGGGTCGACCTTGATGTTGTCCGCGAGCGCGCTCAAAGTCCACCATGTTTGGCATTGTCTCATCATCTGTAGAAAGAGAACGTGCTACTAGGGCACCTAGTTCCTCGCCTGAGTCGCGCTTCGTTGGACATTTAGTTATGGCGCCCGGGGATTCGTCCTTGATCTCTTGTTTGACTGACGGGAGTGGGCGATCCAGCGTGGGCGTCACTTCTGCTGCCCAAGTCCCATTAACCGATGGGTGAAAGAATGATATGACACAATTGTTGGCGTTGACTGAGACTGCTGACTTCTTCCATGGGGAGTTGTTGTCGTCTCTTTTGGTTAGTCCACGCATTTTTAAGTTGCTGAGCGGGGCAATTGAGTTGCAAAGTGAGCCAGCTGTCTACCACGACCGTGACTGCGAATAGAGCGTGCAAGCGAGGCTATCCAAGCGCCGTGAACAGTTGGATGAGGATAGAAAGAGTGAAGGTTGAAGCGTCCTTCATAGGTCCGGTTAAGTAAATGGCTGTGCAAAAGTACAAGGCTAGCGAATTGGGTAAAAGTGTAAGCGGCCGGCAGCAATTTAGACCCCAAGAACGGAACCGTGGGTAGATGCTCGGCAAAGCTTCCAGAAGCATATAATCCAGGGTCCAGCAGCGAAAGATAGCAATGCCACCCAAGAAGGGAAGGGGCGCAGAGCAAGGATTAGCTGAGAGTCATCTATCTTACCATACACATCCGCCCGCGACCGAGCGCGCGCCTCCCAACCACACACCCTTCAAGCCGAGGTGACCTCCGCATCCTTCCACTGCTCCTCCCCGCCCTCCTCGCCACCCTCCCCACTCCTCCCGCGCCCGCCCTCCTCGTCCTCGTCCTCGTCCTCCTCCCCCCACACCCTCCTCCTCTCCCACCCCCACCCCCACGGCCGCGGCTTCTCCACGCCGACAACCCAAAACGCCCACGCCTCCACGGGCCCCCCCAGCGCCGCCCACACGCGATTCCCGCACCACCCCAGCGCCGGCACGGCCGCGCCGACCGCCATATCGGCGACCCAATGGTTCGCCGTCGCCAGCACCGTCACGCCCATCATCACCGGCCACAGCCACGCGGCCCACCGCAGCCACCTGTGGGCGGCGAACCGCGCCGTGCACGCGCCGAGGAACAGCGCGGTGCCGAAGTGCAGCGACGGCATGGCGGCGATGGTGAGCTGGAAGCGGTTGTGGGTCCACGCGGAGCCGGAACCGCCCGAGTGGAGGATGTCGATGTAGCCGTAGGAGGGGGGTAGGAGGCGCGGAGGGGTGACGCGGTAGGCGGAGAGGATGAGGAAGGCGAGGGCGTTGTTTGTGGCGAGGGTGCGGCGGATGGTGCGGTAGGTGCGTGGGGGGAGGTAGGTGTAGCTGTACGACGTGAGCATGTGGGTATGGTGTAAATGGGAGGAAAGAAAAGGGGAAGGATGATGGGTGCACGTACGTATAGACGAGGAAGACGACACCGACGGTGATGTGGGAGTAGTAGATCTTGGCGAGGATGGGCATGAGCCATGGGAGGTGGTTTAGGACGTATTGTTGGAGGGGCAGCTCGATGGCGATGTGCAGCCGCTTCTCGAGGGAGAGGATGGCGAGGGCGTGGGCTTCGGCACGGGCGAAGACGGCGTCGTTGTTGCGGATGAGGGTTGCCGTTAAGGCGCGCGCGAGTTGGTATACCCTGCTCCGGTTAGATGGTGGATCATGTTTGTTTTGACAATTTCGTACCAGTAGGTGAGGTTCCAGTACCAGATCTCTATTAGGAACGGGAATTTAGCTAGAAAGCGTGAAGCGAGGTTATTGCGAAAGCGCGTGTTGTTTGGATAGCACGGGCGCGGCTCTAGCTGCGGAGAGGCGGCACGTCGCGGGAGTAAGGGCGCGTGGAGCTCTCTGTCGCTGTCGCGGATGGCACGGCGTCTGTTGATAAGAGCACCTGCTGTGAAGGCAAGTACTATGGCTGTTTCCAGTCAGAATCTCAAAGTGCCTGGCTGAGCTCAGTGCCGCGTGACGTACAACCGGGCTCGATCACGTTCTTGAGGGCGCTCATGGTGTAGCTCGATATCCCATTCGTTTTAAAGGGGTTGGACACTTGGGAATTTCGGAAAGAGCGACGAGGACATAGGAAGATAACTGTAGAGTAGAAGAGGAAACAAGCACTAAGGGGGGGAACGAGAGCGGACAGAAGTGAACAGATACATGGAACGAGTAAGAGCAGGCACTAGCGGGTCCCGGAGGGATGGAGCCATCAGGACACCAAGCCGTCAGCAGGCAGGCACGATTCTAAGCTTCGGAAGGCCGGCAAAACCATAAGGCTGCGTGGTGCTTAACTGGCTAGCACCTTCCCGCTAAGCTCGTAAGCCTGTCCCACAGCTGCCGGTGGTCCCATACGGCAGCATGGCACGCGGACGCGGCGTCGCTCCTGCGTCTGCGCGATGCTTGGCTGGCCGTGGTGAGGGTCGCCCGGGTATGCGCGTCGGCGCTAAACGGCGGTCGCAGCCTTCATCGGCCGTCGGTCCAACGCACGACTGCCACGCACTGGGCCAGATGGAAGTGCTGACGGAAACATCCGAGGCTCCGAAGAGTCCGACACGGAAGCAGAAAGTTGCGGGATCCGGAGGCTGGAACACGGAGAGAGGTGATGTGGTGCGCTGGGTCGAAGACGGCAGAAGAGCCGGGCGGGCCGGGAAGAGCCAACGCAGGGGCCAGCCCATGTCGTACTAAGTCGTTAGGATAGTGAAGGGGTATACATTCAACATGTGCTATGCCTCGGTCTTTTCAATGTCGCTTATTAATTACTCTCTTGCTCTTTTCCGTATTTTCCACGCCATGCCATTTGACAAACCAATGAACTTTTCGTAGCTGCCTTCGTGCTTTATGGGGCAGACTTCGTCTCACGCTCGTCTAGTCATCACCGGCCTTGAACGAGTCCACCCCGCGCACAATGGCGTAACTGGTTGCCGCCGCTAATGCCCCCACAAGCAGTGTCTGAAACGCGCTATACCAGCATGTCTTTCTCGGGCAGCTAGTCGCGCTTGCCTTGACGTAACCGAAGATGAGCAGAACGACGACGGTGATGGCGATGGACGTGAACAAGGCATGGTGGATGTCGTTGAGGAAAAAGTATGGAAGCATGGGAACAAGTCCGCCTGCACGCAGTCAGAATCTCCGCCCATGAGAGGCTAGCAGAGTAACTTACCAAGGAAGTAGGAGAGGCCCATGACGAGTGCCGAGATCCACGCGCGGTTCAGCGCCGGCTTCTCGAGCTTGAGCTCGAAGTCCATCATAAACTACTCGAGTCAGTCCGAGTCCGCAACCGCAGAGAGTAAAAAAAAAGCTTACCTTGACCCACATCTCCTTGTCTTTCCTAAGCGCCTCGACAACCGGACGCACCGTCTCCCGCGAAACGTTGTACTCGTCGAAGACCTCGTAGATTTCCTCCTCTTCAGCCTCGGGCATCTCCTCAACCTCGCGCCTTTCTCGCGCCTCCTCGACCTGGTACGTCTTGCTCTCCGTTACGGCGGCCAGATATGCGCCGAGGCCCATGCTGATGGCGCCGCTGAAGAGCTCGGCAAGACCGCCCAAGATGACCAGCCGAGTAGAGCCGATGCTGAAAAATGTTAGCCTTTCATTTCTATTTAAAAAACAAAAAAGAAAAGAAAATAAAAGAAAGAGAAAGGAAATCAAAAGAGGCAGAACAAAAATATGCCTGATTCCAGTGCATTGCGTTTTCCAACAGGCCCAGGAAACCGAAGCTCCAGGCCGAACGTGATTTCGTTCACGGCCAGTTCAGCGCTCCAACCGCCAGTCGAAACATGGCCTCGACTGTTGCAGCGCTAAACGACCCTCCTCTCACGGCATGCGACAGCGGATAGCAGAGAAAAAAAAAAAAAAAAAAGTAGGACTCACGAGGATAAGCCGGCAGTCAGGGCGAAGGGGACGGTCAAGCCATCAGCGAAGCCGATGATGGTGTCGCGAATCATGGCGCTGTTGTCCGAGTGCTTCTCCGGGTGCTGTTGCGACTCGGAGGCGGGGAAGGTGAGGTACTGGCCCGGCTTGGGCAGGAGAGCTTCGCGAGACATGGTGGCGAGGAGGAACCGGCGCGCGAAACACGTGGACCAGATGCTGGAGAAGCTTAGGGCAGCCGGAAAGCGGATATCGAGAGAGGAGAGCTTGGAAGTCGAAAGGCGGCAGTGGTAGAGTCGGGGCTGGCGGATTTGTTGTACGGCTTATGGGACGCCTCGGTGGTGTTTCCGGCCGAGGAGGAAGGCGCAGCGCAACGGACAAAGAAGTCAGAGGACGAAGCTAGAGGTAGAGGAGAGAGGAGAGCTCCAGACTAGCTTTATAGCAATAAAAAGAAAAACGGCCGTAGTCCGCTCGGTCGCGCAGCTTGCGCGCAACTTGTACAAGAGAACGCGGTTGCCCGAGGCGCACGGCCAATCACCGCCCGTTCATTACACACCAGCCGACCTTAGGCCCCGGTGGTGAGACGCCCTCCCCGCTGCATCGGACATACCCACTGGTCTCGGCCTCGGCCTCTCGCATGAGGCTGAGATGATGCTCCGGCCTCATCGGCCGCATCGGCTTCCAGGCGGCTTGCGGCCATCCCGATTCATACCTCTTGCCGGCATAGCCGCTCGCCACTGCTGCAGCCGACGCTTCAAGCGCCGCTCCCACGACTCCATCTCCAGAACTATCACACAAAGACCCCACATATCAATCCATGTAGATAATCTGAGAGTGTCTGTCCGATCAACATGTCGCCCTGTACCAGCACATTGGCATTCGTCTTCCCAAAGCGGCCATCGCGACTAACAATGAACCGACGGACAAAGACATGAAAATGTACCAAGACACCAACGCAGGACACGACACCCCTTCAAATCCTCACAAAACCCGGCACATCCCCCACCTCTCCAAACGCCCAAAGAAAAAAATAAGAAGAAAAAAAAATGGCGCTAAACCTAACAACCACCAACCCCCCTCCCCCGCTCGTCTCCCCCTCCGCCCACCACCCGCCATTCACCACCCTCCTCCTCCCCCTCTCCCTCCCAACCGCCTACCTCCACACCCTCCCCACCACCCTCACAACAACCCTCTTCCTCGACCCACCCCCTCCCACCAGCCCACCACCCCGCCCGCCTCTGCCCCCTCCTCCTCATCTACACCATCTACACGATCCTCGACCACGACGACCACGACTCCTCCTCCTACTCCTCCTCCTCCCCCACCCTCCCCTCGCCTTTATTGTTCTCCGACGACGATGACGACATCCCCACCACCACCACCACCACCACCACCACCATTATTCCCTGAAGACCCACCTCCTGGTAACCTACTAAACCCTCTTCGCGACCCTCCTCGCCCTCCCCGTAGCCCTCGTCGCCGCCGTGCTGCGCGCCGCCATGATCGGGGGGGGGGGGGGTGGCCGGGGA